>CABHPH010116230.1:2751-16896 GCA_902168325.1 Peromyscus nudipes
ACACACACACACACACACACACACACACACACACACACACACACACACTATGGTCAAAGGACAAGTTGCAGGAGTTAGTTCTCTCTTTCTACCATGTGGGTCCCAGGTATTGAACTCAGGTTATCAGGCTTGGTAGCAAGTGCATTTACCCACTGAGCCATCTTGCCATCCCCAATGCTTATTCTTAAAATAAATACCATCCTGTCTCAAAAGCAACAGTTTCTGATTCCTAGTGGGTAGCAATACTCCCTTTCTCTTTGCCCCTGAATTACATGTACCTAATGGGATAGGCTATATATGGTCAAATAAACAAACAAACAAATAAACAAAACATGGCTTTCAGATATAACTTATATACTAGAAAACTTACTTTTTTAAAAGGTGGGGTCTTACTATGTATCACTGGAACAATGTTGCCCAATTAATCATTTAATTCGTGGTAATCATACTGATTCTGCCTCTCAAGTTCTGGGATTATGGATGTGTGTCCCACTGTGCCAGGCTCTCATCTATTTTAAATGCTACAATTCAGTGGTTTTGAATTAATCTAGAGTTGTATAATCATCCCCACAATCTAATTTTAGAATATTTTCATCACCCCAAGAGAGATCCTCGGTGCTCATCTGTAGTTAATCTCCGCTCCATACTTCCTGAGCCCCTGGCAACCACGCTCTAAGAAGTGTCTCTAAGGAGTTACCAGTTCTGGAAACTCAATACAAATGGAGTCTTATGGTGCTTGGGCTCCTGTGTCTGGCTTCATTTATATAGCTTCATGCCTTTAATGTGTATTATTATGTCACAGTATGTAATGGTACTTCATTCCTTTTCATTGCTGAACAGGTATACATTGTATGGTTGTATTACAATGAATGGCAACAGCAACTTTTAAACCAAGATCCCAACCCTCAACACCACGTTCTTTGAAGGATTGATGCTAAAAGGATGCTTGATTGACTCTTGTTCACTTTATAGGCACACACGGAACAAGCAAGCACCTATGGGTTGGGGCTGTAGCTCTGTTGGTAGAAGGCTTGCCTAGCATGATGAGGCCCTAGGTTTGATCCCCAGCACCACATAAACTGAGTATGGTGACATATACCTGTAATCCCAACCAGTACAAGGTCATCCTTCAGATGTTCAAGGACAACCTGGGATATATGAGCCTTTGTCTCAAAGAAGGAGAAGAAGAAAGGAGGAGGAGAGGAAGAGGAGGAGGTAGAGGAAGAGGAAGCAGCAGCAGCAGCAGCAGCCACCCTATCAGTCCTATGTGGAATGATGGAGTGCATGACCCAAGACACAGAACTAATCCAAAATCGGATTTCATGATAATTAACCTCATGGTTCCATTTTAGGTCTTAAAGGAAAGAGAACAGGTCTTCCATTCAACAGGATATTTTATACTATCCCCCAAGATATTTCTTTCTAGTGTCATTCACCACACTGTCATTCTTTGTTCTTTTTAGGTGTGTGTGTGTGTGTGTGTGTGTGTGTGTGTGTGTGTGTGTGTGTGCATTTGGAGACTAAAGGTTGATGCTGGGTATTTTCCAAACCTAGAGCTCACTAATTGGCTTTGAGCTCCAGTGATCTACCTGTCTCTACACCTCTCATGCTGGGATTACAGATGCACACTGCCACCTGCTTTTACATGGGTCCTGGGGATCTGAACTCTAGTCTTCATGCTTGTGCAACAAGCACTTTTTACATTGAGACACCTCCCTGGACCCTACTACTGCCGTTTCTGGTTGATCCCTGAAATAAGTACACAACTCAGTTGGGAGAAATGACATCACAGGTTGAGACAAAATGATAGCGATACTGTTACGCTTACTATTGAGTTTATCTGACCCACCACTGGTCCTTTGTATCACCTTTTATATGGCTTGAGCTACCATCCTACACTGAGCTAGTTGAGCTGAACATTAAGATACAGTCAGGCTTTGGGGATGGGGGATGGGGAGGTTCATACTGTTCAGCAACCTCTCTATCTCAAATCTCCAAATTGACCCACACACATTTTGCTCAGACCTAGCCCCATAATGGCCACAGAGATGAGTGTGGACTCAAAGGACCTACCTTGTGGGGAGTCTAATATATAGCTATCTGATCTTAATTTCACAAGCTTTGAGTTTTCCTTTCTTGCAAGTATGGGTTGATACTAAAGGAGGGTAGTACAAAGCAGTACTATTGAAGAGACATATAGACATGTTCAAAACTTTCAGAGATGAGGCTCCTTGAGATCTGACCCAGTTCTGGTCCCTGTGGTGGGTATGTACAGACTTCTTCCCCCATTACTGATTCAGACATCTGAAAGTCTGTGGTTAACCCAAGAGCATAGCTCACTGTACACTGTTCCCTTTGATACAAAGAAGTGGGTTGAGGGAAGAGAGGGAAGGTGGAGAAAAATGGGTGGAATGGAAAGGGGGAAAGAAAAATGAAAATGATTAAAAAATTATTAAAGGGCTATTTCCACCCACACCCATGTCAACAAATGAATGTACCAAGCAAGACATAAAATATCACCAAACTGAAAGAGCCATTATAAATCACAATCAAGATAACAGTCGAGTTGTTTGTGGAATTCACCCCAAGGCTGTATTTACCTGGACTGCTCAAGGGGCCAGCCCTGTCCCCCAGGGTTGGCACAGGACGGTACTGATGGTTCTTTGAGCCTGGGTACATCCAGTGGTACCTGCCAATTTCCATTTCAGCTCTGCTGTTCACTGCCAATTTCAGTGGCAAAGAGTCAGTGTCTATCTCCAGCAAAGATTCTATTATCAGCATTTCTATTTATTCTCTTACTATATAGTAAAGGAAAATGGGGAGTTAAAAAATATGCTATCAAAATGCAACCCTTCAGTACCAATTTATCA
Organism: Peromyscus nudipes; assembly: GCA_902168325.1. Classification (NCBI taxonomy): domain Eukaryota; kingdom Metazoa; phylum Chordata; class Mammalia; order Rodentia; family Cricetidae; genus Peromyscus; species Peromyscus nudipes. Next base: position 5,622 of record CABHPH010116230.1, read on the forward strand.
ATTCAACGTAAGTTTTAGAATCAGTTGGACTCTTGTCCTCCAATTTTGAATTTAACTTTCCACAAATTACCAACATTTTCTTTGTTTCTATTTTCTGTATTATCCCCTCCCCTAAAATGGTCATTTGAGGATGATACTATTGGTGGTAAAAATGTGGTTTCTCATAATGTGTTTCTTTCTGTTTCTCTCCTGTTCAGACCAACACAACACTGTAATTATTGCCAGCTGCACAAGCAAAGGTGCACAGTGGCTCACTCTCCATCATGCTGCCCAGTTCTTATTCTAGAACTCTGGAAATTCTTCTGTGGCCTGTTGAATTCTGGAGGAAAGTCTCATCCTCCCACTGATACCTGAAGTAGTCTCTATCACTTCATCTTCAGCTCAGGACATCACAGAATATTCTGAATTGAATTCTATTTCAGTAATCTTTCAGTGCATTATAGAGAAGGAATTGCTTATTCGTATGGTAACAAATGGTTTCCCAGGGACTCAGGTCTATATCTGGTAATAGATTTCCCACTTATTAGGGGATTGGAGAAACATCAACAATATTTCTCAATTTGTCTGGCATGCAATATAGGCTTCCAGTCACTGTTAATTGAATTCTAATTCTGACGTTCTTAAGAAGCTAAAAATGTCACTATGGGCCATTTATGCCTATAAATTCCATAAAATATGTGAGTGAAGTGGTGAGGTACAACAAAAACTTAAATATTAAATATTAAAAAAATGCCTTTGGTAGGTAATGAGTCCATGAGAAGACGAGGTTCTAATGTTCTGTGTGGTACCTCAAATCATTGAAGCCCAGATAAATAAGCACACTGTGAGGCTAGTAAATGCCCATCCTCACCAGATACACCACAAAGCTTACCAAGCCTTAGAAATATTCCAGTTCCACTCACCAGTCTCTGAAAACCCTCAAGAGATTTGAGACTGAGACATACTTTGGTTATTGATGCTTTCAAGAAGAGCCATTCGAATTTAAGGTCAGATAAAAACGTCCTATTTAAAAGGAAAAAAAGAAGGGCTGGGGTGTAGTTCAGTGATAGAGCACTTGTGTAGTATATGTAAGACTTTGGGTTAAATTTCCTACGCCAAAAAAAAGTTAGGTAAATAAAGGTTCTCAAGTAAGAACAGACGCATACCATGAAGCTATTTTTGCTGCTCCTGTTTGCGTTGTCAATAATGATGACAGCTCTAATTTATGGAGTGCTTATGGTGTGCTAGCCACAGTGTCACACACGTGATGCCTGCTGGTCCACTAGCTATAACCACCGTAGGAAATGATCATTCAATCTTGACAAGTGAAAAATGGAATTCAAGAAGAGACCCATCATTTGCCCAGGGACACAACATGGAGGTGGAGCCCAGCTTTGCAGTTGGAAAATCAGCCTCCAGAGGGTGTACTTTCAAAACCCTAGTATCAACCTCCCCAACCCTCCCCAACCCCCTTAGGGCCAAGTGAAGTTCTACCTTTTCCTATTTCTCAAGTTGTTAAGGCCAGTGAAAGCTGTTCTAAGGTCCATGTGAAAGTGAGCAGTACTTCTGCAGTTCCTAAAGAAATAAATAGTCCCTGTCCCTTGTTAATTCGGGGTTCATAAAATTAACCCTGCTTTCCCTGGAATTAGATATTTGCCCTCTGGTGTTTAGGGCTGAGGGTATAGCTCAACAGTAGACCACTTGCTTAGCATGTGCGTTGCCCTGGATTTGGTACCACCCAAACCCAACCAAAACCAAAATAAAAACTTCATCCAATTTTCAAAAGCCATTCTCTTAGACAAAGCTTATACTACATTCTCAGACAGAAAAGAACCATAGGGTCAAGTCACCTCATAGTATAAGCTGATTTCCTTTTGGTGAAGTTGGTTGTGAGCCCTTCTTCATATTGACCTCTCAAGTAAAAAGACTTTAAGTAGTTTAATCTCCTTTGATAGGAGTTTTTCTTTTCTTTTTATGAGTGTGGGGGAGGGTGCTAGAGATTGAACCCAGAACATCGTGCATACTAGGCATGTGTTCTATCATTGATCTACCCCCACAACCCTCATCTTGTTCTAAATTTTATCTTTATATGTGCAGCACACAATAGGATCCCAATAAATGATTGCTGGATGAGTATTTCATTGAAAGCGAAGGACCACCCTAGGGCCCTATGGACCCCCATCATGCTGACTTCCCTCTTAGCCAATAAAGTCTGACTGGAACACTGTCACATGAACATGTGTATGTAACATCTATGGCTGCAATTCAGAGGGACTGTCTATGCATAACCTCACATGGATGGAAATGCATGATTGTCCAACTGTGATTTTATTTTAAAATTGCTTTCTCTCTGTGTGTGTACGTGTGTGTTTGTGTATCACATGCAAGTTGGAGCCCACAGAGGTTAGAAGAGGCCACCACCATATGGGTACTGGGAACCAAACCCTGGTCTTCTGCAAAAGCAGCAAGTGCTCATAACCACTGTGCCTTCTCTCTAGCCCTCAAACTGTGACAATTTCTCTGAGAAAAATATGGCAGCTATGCCTTCTCGAGATGCTTCATAGAGTGTGAAAATACGATGACTGCAGCACATCCAGAGATGAGATCAGACAACTGCATGGCCGTTTTCCAATCCCTTGGACTACTACTTCTGGAGAAGCCTTTTTCACAACAGCAAATCTTTGGCTATGAGAAAAAAAGAAACTCACTTCTATATAGTACTTTTGAGTCAAACTTAAACAGAGACATTAAACACAGAGCTATCTGCATCATTTATGACATAAGACGACACACTTTAATCTCAAGGACAGGATCGAGATACCTAGAAGAAGTCAAACACCTTGCTGATTCTAGGCATGAGCAAGAATGAGGAAATGGCCTGTTCCTTCTACAAATAGACTACAACATGAGCTCCCTCTGAGATGATAGAAGAAATGTGGCTATGGTGGCTCACGGGGACACATACAATTGTGAGTGGTCATCACCAAGGTGGGGCATGACATAAATAATGGGAAATTGAGGAAAGAAAAGCAAAACAATGCCTTGGCTCCTTTCCATGTCCCCCATTAACGTTGATAATATGATGTAGGGACAAGTGACTGCCAGGCTGGAATGCTTTTACAAATTATCACTGGGAACAACCAAGTGACAAATATGGATGGTGAGGAAGACCACAGTCACTAAACAAGGTCTTTTCAAAGCTGTGTTTGTCATTGTCTCTTTGTAGCCATTAGTTAGAATGTGAAGGGAAAGCCAAGGTTCTGCCAGAATACTGGACAGGCCTGCAGACCATCTCTCTTGTTAAATAAAATCCGACTGGAACATTGTTACATCCCCTTGTGCACATACATCTGTGGCTGCTAGGATGGCCGAAATGAGCAGGCAAAGCAAAGATCTGTGGCCTGGAAGGGTAAAATATGTGCTACCTAGCCATTTATAGGAAAAGTGCACTGTGCCCTGGCATCAAGTGGTAGGTAGGGCTTCGTATACAAAGTGGTTAATATAATTAATAAAATCAGCCTGCAAAACAAGACATTCTTTTATTTTCTCTTCTTCACTCTCTAAGGAGAAGTATCATGGAGCTGGCTGAGGATCAAAAGTCTCTGTCACTGCTGTTGGTTATTTGCAACCAAACAGCACAATATGGTTAAAACCCATATGATGCGACTTCTCATGCTGCCTAAATGGGTGAGCAGCCTTTCACTTCTCCAACAGGAGCTGAGGGCACAGGAGGCAGGATGACATTTCAAAGGAGCATATTATGAAATGAATAAATGACTGACAAATGGTGAGCAACAAAGCACACTTGTAAAACTGGGAGTGGAGCCTCCCTGTCTCAGAAGCCAGTGTGTGTCCCATTCTTCCTCTGTCCCATAGCCACCCCTTCTCCTGGTCAATTAGCTCATGTGCATGTGTATTCGGTCTAAAGGAAAAAGAAGAAAGGGGTGTCTTTGGAATACTCCAATTCATCACCAGTCCTGGTGAAGGGGAGTGGACTTCACGCAGACACTGGTTGTTCTGCACGTCCGTGGATGCAGCAAGACTAGGAAATGGTGTCGCTAAGATCTCTTACCCTAAACCGACCTGTATTTCCAAGTAACAGAAAAACACGATCTTGTAACTTACTGCCACAGTGGAGGTTTATGCTCAATTTCAAGGAAGAAATAACATGGCCAAGTCGTGAAAGTGTGTTCATGGAACTGATAACAGAAATGAAACAGCTAGACCAACTTGCTCAGATCTTTCTCCACATTTACATTTTCTTAAAAACAAAACAAACAAACAAACAAAAAACCCTACAATCCTTCCTCTCCCCAAACCATTAAAGGATGCCATGTCATACCTACCACATATGTTCCCCACCATCTGGCCAGCCATTTTCCGCTACAGCCTATTCCCCAGGTCCCATCACTTCAGATGCTCACCTTGGCAAACTCTTACAGAGAATAACAGCATCTAAAACTTTCCCAGTATCACATTCACATAAACAAGTTAGTAAATGCCAGTAAGAATGTCACGGATCCTTCAGAATAATGTTAACACGTTAAATGTTCCAGAGAATTGCTTTTTTCCCCTAAACAAAAAAATGGAGAACCAACATGCACATGTTTTGCTAGATTAAAAAAAAAGCAGAAAGATTACAATGAATCTGTTACTGTTGTAAACAAGTCGCTGATTCAAATTCATCTTGCATTCTGACCCTGTCCTCCAATTTACTTTCAGTCAAACATTATTCCCAATTTACCACATTTCTCTCTTCCTATGTGGCTAGAAACTTAATTTGATACTTGGATTCTGGAATTGATTTCAGCAATGATTTACAGGAACTGAACTAGCCTGCTTATAATTATTCTGGGAGATTCCAATTTCCTACATGTAATAAAAATAATTTTCAGCACAGATACTGTTCCCCCATAACAGAGCTTCAGAGTTGTTAGAGATTCAATTGTTTTTCTACCCCATGATGACGTGCTTCCAGCGATTCCAGACACATCTGTTTTCACAAATGAAGTGACGCTTAAGTGATACTCCACAGAAACAAATGGAAAGCTAGCTTTCCATCGTTTTATTAGCAGAGCCATCATCCACTTCCTTTAATTGCCTTATTCATTTTCTCTGCTCATTCCATCTTTGCTGAATCTGTTTACTCAATTCTGCCACTTTAATTCTATACTCGCATTAAAAAAACTGTCACTTGTAATAATTTTGCATTTGCTATACTCATCTGAGAAAACCTGCTTTCTTTTCTTAAAAAACAAAACAAACAAACAAACAAACAAACAAAAAACCAAAAGCAAACCCCTGTCTATCCCTGAACACTTAGTGTGGATTTTGGTTGCTCAGCAGCATTTCCGGATAACACAAACGCTTTCCCTTTTGTTAAGACTTGGATCATTTTTGTCTGAAATAAGAACAAAGCGATTCTGATTGAGTTTCTAAAGAAACAGACCTCTTGGTGGCAGTTAGTGAATTGCAATAGCTCCGATGTGTTCCCCTATGTAAACTCCCTCTGGGAATGGACACCAACCAGAAAAGGCTGAGGTCAATTTTTGAACCTTAGTTTAATTTACATTCTTCATAGACACTGTAATAATTATCCAAACTATTCATTCACAAGCTGTTGGGTGTTAGCCACTGGGCAACAATACCCCTAATTAACAGACAGACATTGCCCCTGCAACCAACAACTGAAAAACAGTGGGAAAGAGGAACAGAGGAAATCACATATATGCATACAAACCTCTGTGAAGTAACAAAAATGTAAAGGATAACATTTAGGAACTAAGGAGTCTTGCAGCAAGAAGAAGAAAAAGATTCTCTAAGTTCCAAAAATGACACAGTTCATTTTATAAGTTATATTGTTAAGTTTGTAAATGTTAGTGTCAATGAAATAAGCACAGATTTTAGACACTTAACATTACATCTGAAGGAATAAAGAAATAATGAGCATACCTCACCATTCATGGCTACTGTTTTATAACAATGGGCCAGCAAAGGGAATGACAAAGATACTTATGGGAGTTTGGACTTTGGGCAGCTAGCGTATGAACTTGGTCATCCAAATCAAGATGCGTAGATAAGTCATCTTCCAGAGTGCTTGGGGTGGGGGTCCATACAGTGATCACAATCCTTGTTGCTGCAGATTAAGAATAAACTTCCTGGACCAGATTTTTATCCAAACATGTATCACACATGTGACCTTAGCTTAGTCGTTTATCTTTTTAAAATTATTTAACAACTAGAGTTTATGAATCCTACTCATCTTTTAAGTTCCTCTGAAAATGGTATTATGCTTCTAATTTTGCCTCTATAACGGTAGCTAGCTAGTTTTCATATATTGGGGATGCAGTGGCAACCTGTAGACCTGCCATTAAATATGTAGATGATGTAAAATAATGAAAGCCTATGAGACTAAATGGGAATAAGCCACACAGTTGTGTAGTAAAGATTTGATGCCTTTTGTTTTTTTTTTCAGAGAAAAACAAAAGATCCATTTCTGCAGACCTAGACAGTCTTGCAGAGGTCACCGTGGTTTTATCTGCCACAGGCAACACGACATTAATAAAAAACGTGTATAAAGGAAAATCATCCACTTTACGAGAAAAATGCTCTAAACTGTAGTAAGTTTCCTTCAGGACACTACTACATTATCACACATGCAACGACTTAGTAGCTAATTGTGATGGAAATGAAACTTGATAAATACACCCGAGTTTCTCTTATTGCTATTTGACCATTCACGTAGATTTGAAAAAAAAAGGAGAGAAAAATCATATGCAAGAAAAGACAGAGTGTCTTTTGTTAGGGGAGGGGTAGGCCTGACACAAGGATTGAACTAAAGTACCAACTTCAACATTAAATTGCTATGTACTTGTTGCCCCCAGATTGTGAGTTAAGAAGTGGTTAAATGGAAAATTTGTGGATTTTATCATGCTTCTAAAATATACTTTAAAAATGAAATTGGTCTGTTTACGATGGAATATTAATATAGGCAGAAAAAAATCTATATGAAAATGAGCAGCCTTTACTCCAATGTGCTGTGAAGTTGACCTGCATATAGATGTGCTTTTCATGTTTAAAATGGTTGACAGCAGCAATTTCATATGGCTCAACCCATATATTCATAAAGAGAATGTGGCTGAAGAATTACTATCATTTAGTGACTACAATTGGGTGTAAAAGCCATGAGAAAGAACCTTAGCATGATGGATTATTTTTTTAAAAACCTGAGCCAGTGCAATTATAAAACATGTTTTTGTGCATTTTATGACAGTTTTAGTCTTGAAGAGATCAATTACAGCGTAGCCAGACACCGTTAACCTAACAGTGGCTGAGCTGTTTCTATGGGGCATCAAACTTGACCTCGGCATAGCGTCTCTTTCCTGCCATTTTCTTGGTGCAATAACACCAATTTCTCCAAAGTCTGAATATCAAAATTGTGATATGGTCGGAGGCTTCCTTTGAGGATGGAGCCCTTAGATAGTTTTCCTTCTCCAAATCTTAAAGTCATTATTAGCAAAAGACCTCTTCCTTCCTATCAGTGCTAGGGGACAAAGCTGATGTCAAGCTCCCACTATAAATGGTTATTACATGACATAGTCTGATACATGGAAAGAACAATTATGTTAGAATAAGAAACTTACAACATGTCTAAATTACTCCGGTATTATTGGAATCAAAGCATATTTAGCATGCACATCTCTCCAGTTCCTCCTTAGCATTAGCACGGAATAACACGTACCCTAATCCCTGAACGTAGCATGCAGAACACAGGACTTAAGTTATGATTAATTATTTTAGTTTAAAAAAAAAAAGAAACAGTTTTCCCACTCCAGCAGCCCAAGGTGACAAACTACAGACATCCTTCTATGAAATACCATGTTACATTGAAATACTTGCAACAGAAATAGAAGAGAGGCTACACTATTAACATTAGTCCCCAGGATAAAGACAAAACCCACCCTAAACAAGACCACACCTTCGGGGATTGTTTTAGAGCTGTTTTACAGGAGACAAAACCTGGATAACCCCTTTTAAGCACCCTCAGTGAAAAGCTTCAAAACAGGCTATTGTCAGAGCGCTGGGTACCTTTTCTCTCTTGGCTTTGTTCAGTATTTTCCTCGGCTGCAGTTTCCATGGCTGGCTTCATACCATCCACCAAAAATGCTTTTCCCTGCTTCCCCCCGACACACACTTTTCCCCCTCCTCTTTCTTTTCTTTTGGACTCCCCTCTCCCCTCCGTCTCTCTTCTTTCCGCCCGCCTGATTGAGAGGCTCTGTTCTTCACTACAGTAGATTACAGTGCCATCCAAGATGCAAAAATCTTGTCAGCGTCGATTTCCCTCTGCCTACTGGTCCATAAAGACGGCTGCCAAGGAGCAGGCGACCATACGTCACCGAGGATCCTAGTTATAAAACAGCCACTCTTTGCCCCCCACTCCCAGTGCACCCCGGGAAGGTCCTGTTCCCCCACCCAGCTCTTCTCCTTGCTGTCTCCCTCTTAAGCTCTCTCTCTCTCTCTCTCTCTCTCTCTCTCTCTCTCTCTCTCTCTCTCTCCTCCCTTCTTTCTTCTTGCCAACTGCAACCCAATGAATACTAATTAATTCTCCCAGGAAATAATAGACTTGTGACATCAGAGGAAAGGATGTGGAGGAGAAAGAAAAGAGCCCCCCTCCCACCACGTGACTTGGTCAGGCCACACTATATGTTATCTCTCAGAAGAAAGCCTGTTTTCCTATGTCTCCCCTTTCTGGGGCATCAGTTTTCCTTATTCTATTTATCCCCAAGCCCTGGCAAAGAATCTTCAAAAGATGTGTCCTTGCTCTATTTTTTTTTAAATACTTCTGTTTCACAAATCTCTAGACAGGCTAATTTAAAAGAAATACTAAAGACAAGAGAATAAAAATCTGCAAGAGGGAAGAAATTCCAAATAGATTTAACAACGACAACATAGCAATTCAGTATTAGAATCTACTTCTTTGTATTAATATATCAGAAATTTTAGCTTAAACTCATTTTCTAAAAAGGGGTCCATGCTTATTCAACAATCAGTATAATGAAGGTATATCTAGCTGATATTTTGGTGGTTTCAAATATGAAAATCAAGTTGTTTTTTTTTTAAAAATACATCTGCATGGAATTTTATTCATTAGAACTCCTCAATCAAAATCTCAAGAGGGTACTTTTAAAGAGCACTCTAAACATCTGGCTTCAAGGCTATTGAACCAACAGGGATTCCGATGATTCTGATGGCTGATTTCACAAGCCCTTCTGCACAAGCAGAATGTTCTTAACTCACAGTAAGCATTGAAATCTTTATTTTGATTACAAGTTGTCAAGCATCACCAGTTTCAGAGACATTTTATAACTGCATTTAACCCGCTCACCTTTATTATCCCTATTGTAAAACTGCTAGAGACTAAAGTCACATACAAAGATAACTATTGATAGCCACAAGGTAAAGGAATCCTGGACCCACCAGAGTCTGCTTGACACCACCTGGGGAGTAAACATTAAAGGCAAGTTAGAGGGCCAGTGATATGGCTCAACAGGTAAAACTGTCTGCTGCCAAGCCTGACCACTAGAGGCCCATCCCTGGGACCCCCATGGTAGAAGGAGGGAACTGATTGCTGCAAGTTGTCCCCTGACCTCCAGATGCGTACACACACACACACACACACACACACACACACACAACTTTTTTAAAAAAGAAAAGGTCGAAACCACCTCTCCTAAAAAAAACAGTCTGCAAAGTTTTATGGAGTTTATGTACAATACCTCAGAACAATGTGGGAAGATCCCAAATCAAAATCCTGTGGCAGCCTGATCTTTTAATGCTTTGGTTTTAGATAATCTCTCATGCCCTTTTATATTCAACATTTCTGCCGTGTTGAACAAGAAAAGACTTTGAAAACCAGTTTGGCCTGCTTCAACATTTTCTTCTAATTTTCCATCTCACTTTCCACTTTACCCATTATCCCTGAAGATCACGCCCACAGGCAGCTATTCCCCCTAAATATGACTTCAACCAATATTATTGTCTCCTGGTAAAGGGATTGGGAAGACACCACCTAAACTTCAACCTTTGGGGAGGAGAGGGGGGTGTAACTATGGGAAATCTTAGCGTGTGCCCTAATGGGATCATTTGAAATATGTTGTGTAAGAACAACTTAGGTCTACTCAGACAGACAGACAGCATATAAATGGGAAATCTTAGCGTGTGCCCTAATGGGATCATTTGAAATATGTTGTGTAAGAACAACTTAGGTCTACTCAGACAGACAGACAGCATATAAAAGTTTTCCTTGTGGGTTGGTAAGATTGCTCTTGCTGCTAAGCATTACCTGAGCTTGGTCCTTAGGACTCACACGATAGGAGGAGAGAACCGACATCCAGTTATCCTCTAACCTTTACATACATGTCATGACACACGTGTGTGTGTGTGTGTGTGTGTGTGTGTGTGTAGTATGCACAGTGAAATAGATGAACGCAATTGAAAATTAAAAGTATAATTGTGATTAACTATGTCAGTGGTTTTTTTATAAAGTGTCTAAAAGAGTCATTTAATTCTAGAACTATCAGAGGAGCCTGATTTCTTTGGCTCTTCCTTCTGTCTGATATTTATGTAAGAGGCAGGGTCTGGCTTGGGTGAGGCACCCACCACTGGATCTCATTAGGAACATTATTTTAATATTAATACAAGTGAAAAGGCAAAATATGAAAGTCCTAAATTTAAGGACAGCTGTTGTTCTATAATGTAGTGACAAATCAAAACCATTGGGCAAAATGTTCATTTCTGCATTTCTACAGGTAAACAAGCAATTTATTATTTTTACCTTCTTTACAACTTTACTTTTGTTAGGACCGTGATTTACGACAACACTTGTGGGGACTGTCATTGTACCAGGTCATAAGCAGCTTCAAAAATCTCACAGATGTTTATGATAAGCCATCTGATTCAGAAATAGAAAGAAGCAATAGAGAAAGAAGCAACAGAGATCCTGTCAAGAAGAACAAAACAGAATTCATGTTTAAAATACTTTTGAGGTGTGCATCCATATTTTTTCAGCCAGAAAAGCTGAATATATAGAATGAGCAGGATATAAAATGGCTCCCTGAGCTGAAAATATTTCTTTGAGCCCTGTGATGTAAGACACCAGAGATACTTCTGAAAGCTGATGCAGGAATAAGAGATGTTGACAGAAAATGGATGCATTAGATTAAACCTTATGAAATTGCTGGTACTGTCTAAAAAGAAGTGCAGTTTCACAGAGCTTATCTCACCCCCCTGGACATCT
>CABHPH010116231.1:0-27705 GCA_902168325.1 Peromyscus nudipes
CCCCCCCCCCCCCGGTCTTAGTCAGGGTCTCTATTACTGTAAAGAGACACCATGACCATGGCAACTCTTATCAAGGAAAACATTTACTTGAGGTGGTGGCTTACAGTTCAGAGTCTCAGTCCATTGTTATTATGGTGTGACACGGTACTGGAGAAGTAGTGGAGAGTCCTACATCTTGCAGGTAACAGGAAGTAGACTATGTGAGTGTCACACTGAGTGAAGTTTGAGCAAAAGAGACCTCAAAGCCTGTCCCCAAAGTGACACACTTCTTCCAACAAGGCCACACCTACTTCAGCAAGGCTATACTTACTAATAGTGCCACTCTCTTTGGGGGGCATTTTCTTTCAAACCACCACACCCCCCTTATACTGACACTTAGCTTTCTATTCATCTCATTTTACCTAAATTGAGCCTGAGCAACTAAAAGTTAGGCAGGGCTTGATCAGAGGAAGTCAGTATAGAGCCTGTGGTAAGAGGAGCCTTTCTGTGTGCCCACTGTCATTTCAGAAGACAGTGAGCTGGATGTACCTGAAGACATCAGTGTCCGGGTCATGTCATCTCAGTCTGTACTTGTAGCCTGGGTGGATCCTCTTGTGGAAAAACAGAAGAGAGTTGTCGCATCAAGGTACACATGCTTATTTCTTATCTTTATGTATGAGAAATACAGCCCCTCTGGCCTTTAAATGAATTCAGTAATTTCCTTTTTAATTTTGTAAAGATTTATTTACTTTACTGTTTGCGCATGAATGTTTGGATTGCATGTATGTATGTGTACCATGTGCATGACTGGTGCCCACAGAGGTAGACGAAGGCACCAGATATTCTGGAACTGGAATTATAGATGATTGTGAGCCGCCATTCGGATGCTGGGAACCAAACCTGGATCCTGTGGAAGAGACCAGTGCTCTTAACCGCTAACCCATCTCTCCAACCTGACTTTCTTTTCTTTTCTGTGTGGGTACCAACTGACCCCTCTTTTACTGTTGAATGGTCCAGTACCCTGTGACAATCTATTTCCTGCAAATCAAATCAGGCCTGGGAGTATAATTCACAGGACAGGAAGTCACATCTCATGGGCTCCTTTTTGTCTTATATGTGGAAATGTCCTGCATTTGTTGTTCCTCTGCCTCAGTTTCCTTTTTTGCAGTGTTCACTGTGAGAGGAGTCTTATCGAAGAGTCAAGGTAGTATGAATTTTTATGCAGAGTGGTAGATGTTGGTCTGATGCTGCACACATGACCCCTCAGTAGACATTTGGTGACCTCTGAAGTTCGTCATGTCCTGCTTGGTTGTGTGTAACCAAGAGCCCCTTTTCTCTTATCTCATGATGTTGTGCTGTTCTGCCTTTTATACCCATTTGTAGTAGCAACAGCCCAAAACAATCTTACCAAGTTACAATCATCTTTATGTGAGCTTTATGATTTTCCACATTGCAGAGAAACCCAGTTAAAAAAGTTTCTATTTTCCAAGACTTGATAGTTTATACAACCAAGAAGAAGCCAAATATTTGTGGCCTGGTTTTTAGGTACTGGGTTTTGAACTTATCTATAGCAAGAGAGTGGGACATACTTTGAAATAAGAACAGTATAATGCTCAGATTATAAATGTATATACACTGTGATGCACAGTAGGTACAGGATGGCCTTGACTGTCTGCTGGTAGACTGACACCTGCTTCTATTGAGGGACCCAGAAGAGTCACTGTGTTTCTCAATCCATATACTCTCCCCCAACAGGAAGTGCTCATGTTTACTCTGGGCTTTGGTGTCCAACATCTTGCTGGAAACCAGAGGAAGCTAGACTCTACTGAGAAGGACTGCTTTCTCCATTGTTGTGCTGAGTCCTTAGCTAATGCCTCCTCCTGCCTTCCACATATAACCAACGACACGTGTGTATGTGTGTGTGTGTGTGTGTGTGTGTGTGTGTGTGTGTACCTGGCTACCTGGAGTCAGTTCTGGTTCTTGGAATTGTCACATTCTTCAGCCCGTGTGCACACACATCACTGAGAAATTAGCTGCTCATAAATTCTGCCTGCCTCCTTTTGTCCCTTCCTTTTGTCTTCTCTGTTTGGTCTTTGGAACACTGGGATATTCTGAGTCTTGGACAGCAACGCACTCTGTATTTCTTGGCCTGTCTTCCACATCTTTCCAGGGACCCTGTCTGCAGATTCTTAGAGCCAATGACCTGGTCAAAAGTTTAGATTTTTGTCCTCACATCTCCCTGCTTACTTTCAGAAGTCACCAGGGAAAAACAAACATCAAGGACTCTGGAATCCCACTTCAAAGACTCTGGTCCACAGGATGACTGTTGTGTGGTTTCTTATAGACAGTACACCGTGCGCTACCGTGAGAAGGGAGAGTCAGCCAGGTGGGATTACAAGCAAGTCTCTAACAGGCGCGTCCTGGTGGACAACCTGATCCCAGACACAGTGTACGAGTTCGCAGTCCGGATTTCACAAGGTGAAAGGGACGGCAAGTGGAGTGCATCCATCTTCCAGAGAACGCCAGAATCCGGTTTGTGTCTGAAATGGCCTTGGGGTTTCTATGGAGGGTCACTCCTCCATTGGAACTTAGCACAATCCAAGAAGTCCGTGGTGACACAGGGCGGCACTGGCAGTTTTTAAAGTCTCACTAACTATAAATCTCACTAGTAGAGTTTGTATGTGTAGTTAGAATTAGAGTTGGAGTTTGGGTTTAAAACTATTAAATTAAAAGAAAGAGGGAGAGAGGGAGAGAGGGAGAAGCGAAAGGGGTTGAGGAGCAGTTTTGTTGGGTCCATGCTTTGTACTCCGATAGCTCATTTCTGCCAAAATGTTCTTCTGGCATGTCAAACCTACCAAACTCCAGTGTGCAGTACACACAGGTTGCTGTTGTGGCCACAGATGTTCCTGGGTGGCCTAGCTTTTGTTGCATGATCTTTCTGAGTCTGGGGTTAATATTTGAGTTTGGGGAAAATCTTTTCTGTAGCCCAGGCTATCATTCAATAACAGCTGGAACTATATCTTTAAAAGTTGTCCTGGGATGGATAGGAAGCATGGCTTTTATCCCAGCACTTGGGATGCAGAAGCAGGTGGATCTATGAGAATCCAAGGATAACCTGGTCTACACATCAAGTTACAGGCCAGCCAGGACAACATAGTAAGAGCCTGTCAGGAAAGCAGAAGTACTGAAAGGATGTTGCAGATTTTGAATGTCCAATGTTGTAATATTGAGCCAGAAGGGAAACTTGGAATTCCAAAAGGCCTGTTTCTAGATGTGTCTAGACTCGCTGCGTGAGTTGGTTGAAGTGACATGAAGTCACTTCACGAAAAACTGGCGTACTGCCATCTCTCGTGCATCATCAACGTGAGCACACTATCTCTTCAGTAAATAGTGGGTGAGGGGCCTGTCTCTATTTGCATTGGGAGGTCCACGAGAGCCTCGTGAAAGGTTTGATTTCCTGTCATCTTCTAGCTCCGACCACGGCGCCTGAGAACCTGAATGTCTGGCCAGTCAGCGGCAAGCCCACGGTTGTCACTGTATCCTGGGACGCACTGCCAGAGACGGAGGGAAAAGTGAAAGGTAGGCATCTCCTCCTTACCTTCTGAGTAGCCTTTCTGAGCAATGCTACTTTGGTGACCCTGGTGAAAAACATAGTGCTCTAGACAAGCAACGTGTATAGTGAGGTGCTAACTTGGGGACACGGAGGCTTCGTTCAGATGTACATTATCTGAGAGCCAGGCAGGTACCTGCCAGTTATTCTTGTCGTCTTTCTGTAGGCAGGATCTTCAGCATAGCCTCCCTGGAGATATTTGTAACTATACTATGTGCTACCATAACATTTATGCCCTGTGCTAATTCTAGAACTTTCCATTGTGCCTGAGAGATCCTGAAAGTAGAAGCTGGCAGGGGTCTGCCGGGACCATAAAGATCTTTAATGAGGCCATAAATACTTCTGGCTGAAAATCTTAAGTCATAACTTCCAGAAAGTGGATTTGTTCCGTAAATTTCAGCCTGTATTGATTCATTTGGGCCAAGAAAAGGATACAAAAAATAGAGATAAAGAGTATCAGAGCTTTAAAAGAATAAAAATGGAATGGGATATGTACAGCAAGTGAAGCTGAAAAGTAGTCTGTTGGGACTGTTAAGAAAGCCCAGAAATATTTTCATTTCAATGTAAAAGTTTCAGAAATCTGAAGACATTTTAAAGATTCACATTGAGTTTTGCCTGGCTTTGCTGACAAGTGTGCCCTCATGGTAGGAAAGATGGAATCCTTATATAGAGACAGAAATCTTTCTATTGTTATTAGGTAGCTTAGTTAGGGTTTCTGTTACTGTGAAGAGACACCATGACCACGGCAACTCTTAGAAAGGAAAACATTTAATTGGGGCTCACTTACAGTTCTGAGGTTCAGTCCATTATCATCATGGTGGGACATGGCAGTGTGTAGGCAGACATGGTGCTGGAGAGGGAACAGAGTTTCTACATCTTGCTCAGGCAACAGGAAGTGAACTGAGACACTGGACGGTTCTTGAGCATAGAAGACCTCAAAGCCCGCCCCCACAGTGACACACTTCTTCCAACAAGGCCATACCTATTCCAACAAAGCCATACCTCCTAATAGTGCCACTCCTTATGAGCTTATGGGGGCCAATTACATTCAAACTACCATGTTAGGTTTGGGAGAGGCAAATTTAAATCTGATATACCCAAAAGCTCTGAGCAGTTTGTTTAGGCTTAGAGAAACACAGAAAACCATGACCAGTCTCCTTTGAGAATTTCCCGATGGAAACTATTGAACGGTTCATTTTTTTTTCATTCAACCGTAAGATGACTTGGCTCACATGTAGTGTGCCTTTTCATAGGAAAACGGGGCTCCAGGAGGACGATTGGTGTGATATTTTCTATACTTATTTTCTTTTCACTTTTTTTTAGAAAGAATGGATTTTTATTATTCTTTTACCTTGTCCCCATCCCCCACAGGAACAAATGAAGAGAATATATTTTTAGCTGGCCCCTTTAACTTGTGATTGTTATGAAAACATATGCACTGGCCCCCATGTATAACGACCGCAATGCTGGAAAGGCCTCTGAAAAGGAGTAAAGATACCTTTTCGGCAGATTAGATTTTCAGCTTTTGACAACAGCAGTCACTGCCCATCTAGTGGATTTATTTTCACAATACTGACTCATTCTTTTTCTGGCTCACATCTTAGTGCCTATCACAAATAAAGCCGAAGGAAGCCGCATGTCACCGGCTAAATATTGCCAGAAGTAATGATAGCTACTGAGTTCTTATAGATGGAAGATTTGTGTATCTTAACCCTGTTGAGTTTCCATATGGGTATAATTGTGAGATTAAAATTCATAATTAATTGGGGGCATAGTAAGAGAGTACACTTTTTGACACGGTTAAGCATTTTTTAGATGTGCTTAATCCTTTAAGGAATCACAAATATGTGATTTTATAGCATGAGGGCTCTCACTTCTCTACAATGACTAATTCTATGAGAAAAGGATGCTGGGTCTCCCCAGACAGATGATGCAAAGACATTTCTAGTTGGAATTTTTAGTGTACTTTTTAAAGCTTAGACCTTAGAGAACAGGGAAGACTTCCCCATACTCATGTAGTTGCTTGTTCTGAGGCCATTCTCATATTAACTTGGTATGCTATTTGAATCTTAAATTCATTGAGAGAATAGGCAAGGACAGTTCTTTGTTGAACATTAAAATTACACTGTGAAGTATGCCTTTGGCTTTCATTGTTGCATATATATATATGTACATATTTCTAAACATAAAGATACAACCTATTCAGCCTATCTAATATTATTTGTATGTACATGATTTCAGGGTTGACCACTTGGGAGAGGTTAGGAGGGGACAGAGGGAAAATGGTGTAACTATATTTTAATTTAAAAAAAAAGAACAAGTTTAAAAATATAAATAAATATAAGCAAAATTCACATGTAATAAAAGAAACAGTTCCTTATACTGGACTGCACATGGTTTTCTGACTCTAAGGGCGTTATGTGCTTGTAGACAAGCCAATAAAAATGGAAGCATTAGGAACCGTACAGCCCTATTAGTGGCTTTTCCTCACAGTTTTGAATATTATGAAATATTCTCAGCAGTACAGAGTGAATAAAATCTTTTATAATTCTTACAAGAATGAAAATTTATGACAAATATGGCATTTTTTTCTGAGTTAATGTACTAAAAGTCATTTCACTTGGTAAATGAAATGTGATGTGAGCAATTATTCAGAACCAGTTCCTGGGAGTCAGCACTTTTGTCGTCCCTTAGTTTCTTGCATTGGCGTATGTAATGCCACTATAGAAAGTCTGTAAATAAATGGAACCCCAAACTAGAGTATAAATATATATATATATATTTGATCAGTTGTATAAAGATAACTGCCCCCACCCTGTGTGCTTCATTTGCTAAAAATAGCAAGCTGCTTGCTTGCAACTTCCGAGGGCTCTAATGAGTGTGAGCTGGCCTTGCACCCCATTCTTCTGCTGCAGCTGTTGGCCAGGTGTGCATCACCAGGATGTGAGCTTCAGCAATGTGTGTTCTAATTCCTTCTGCCCATACTGTCTGTCTGCCGGATACAGGACTGTGTTCATTTTCTTCCTTCCAACCGTCTGCCAAATCATTTCAGAATACATTCTTTCATATGCCCCGGCTCTCAAACCATTTGGAGCAAAGTCCCTCACCTTCTCTGGACACACTACTTCTGCCCTGGTGGACGGTCTGCAGCCTGGGGAACGCTATCTGTTCAAAATCCGGGCCACAAACAGGAGAGGCCAGGGGCCACACTCCAAGGCCTTCATTGTCACTATACCAACAAGTAAGCATTGTGTGTTTGTGCTTTCCCTCTCTTTCATTCCTGCTGTTTGTTTTGTGTTACTTTGAATCATGCTTTTGGGTTTAGAAACGCACAGTTGGTGATTTTTCAGGGCTGAGTTTGCACAGCTATTTCCGATGTATTTTGTAGTCCCCTTTGAAATCAATCTTTACAAAAACTAAAATGTTACTACTGATATTAATACCTTATTTACAGCATTATCAACACATTAGTTACATGATTAGTTTAGTATTTAGTTTGGGGCTTATATTGGGAGGGAAAGAACATGTTTCTTTGGCATTTTAATATGACATTTTAATTGTTAGCCTTCTGCTGCAAGCATTAAAGTGTTCACTTTGTCTTCTATTATTTTGGAGTAACATTTCTCAGAAAAATTTCAGTTGTTTGGTTTGTCTGATCAGTATTAAAGCCAGCAAGTACACAAAGATCTGGAGATGGGGGGGACTGTTTATGGATCATGCTTCCTTTGTTAGTTCTCGACATTTATTCTAGATATGCACAGCTCTCCCCTTCACTGTGTGCTGTGAAGACCCACAGTTTCATGCAGGAAGACAAGATGCTTGTTCCTTCTAGGTCCCCCTGTTGCTATATAAATTCCTTTCCAATACAGCCTCCCTCCCCTCTGTCCTTCTCTCAAGACAGAATGAATCACAGGATATGTTTAAGATATTATTTTGCCAACTCGGGGCTCTATTTTAAGCCTTATTTTGGGGGATACAAATGCATCCATTATGAAAGAAACTTGAAGTCAGAGAGGAAGCAAGTGAAAGTATGCTGAGGGGAAGCAGGGATCCCCTGTGGTGCTTCAGAGTGGACGAGCTTGGTGCTCACTCCGGTCCCTTACAAGTTCCACCTGTCACTCCACTGTAACTTGGAGTGCAGGTCACGTGACATTAAGAACAACCATACTACATCGCTAACATACTGATGATTAGCTTGAGAAAGTCCTACATAAGATCTTGCACTTACAAAACCAGTGACTCATAGTCATCCCTCAGTATTTTGGGGTTGGTTCCAACACCCCCGATGATACCAGCTCTGCAGACGTTCAAGCCCTTTCTCTGAAATAGGAGTGTTTGCCCAGGACCTGCACACACATTTCCCCATACACTGCAACTTACTTACACAACAATAGAGTGGAAATGCTGTGTGAATGCTATGTTATTTGGGGGGAAATGAGTCTATACATGGTCAGTACAGACACATTTGTTTTCCTCAAACATTTCAAGCAAGATTGGCTGAATCTGAGGCTGCAGACTCCCTGGATGCCGAGGGCTGACTGTACATCTAGGCACTCATTCCAGAATTTCTTCAAATGATAAAAACTGTGGCACCCCTTGATTCAATTCACACATACATTCTAGAACTCTATCTAAAGTAAAAATAAAACAACAACAAAAAGAATGTGCGTGTTTGGTGTTCTAAGGAATTAGAAGTGATCAGTTATAATGAGAAATTCAGAACACCTCCACACTGGATGGTGGTTACTACTGAACTTCCTCTGACACCATCCTTTAAAAATCTGTTCCAGCCAGTTCCACAGAGGCCAGCCCACACCAGGATGGGAGGAACAAACCTCAGCCTTCTTCCCCTGCTCCCAAAGCTGCAGCTTCTTCAGAACACATCCCCCCAGCCAAAAATGTCAAGGATGCTTTCCTTGACTTAAAGAACAAAATCCTGGCTAACGGTGGGCTGTCCAGGAAAACCCAGCTTCGCTCTAAACCAGGAGAGCTGGATCCCCAGGCCACAGAAGTCACTGGTGAGGAGGAACTGGATTCCCTTGAAGATCCTCGTTCATCACGGTTGGAGACCCTAGACCAGAGGCGACCCCTGAGGGTACCAAGTAGATCTGGTTCTTGGGTTCCAGCTCCTGGCAGGACTCCATCAAGGGCTGGCCCGCCAGTGCCACCCCGCAAGGAAGTGATGGACAGGCGTGGCTCCTCACTGGTTCCCCACCCTCGTACAGGCGTTGAACCTTCAGTGACAGCCTCTTCTGCCTACTCCCGACTCAGCTCTACAGACAATGATTCTGTGAACCAAAATGAGGATGATCAAGATGTCTCCCCTGACCCTAAAGCTGCTTCTTCCCAGTCACCTAAGGATCCAGTCAGGTCCCAGGCAACATCGACCCCTAGCCGCCATGTGGCTTCTCACATGCTCAGGGACAAAAGCCGGGTGCTCCCAGGGGCAAAAGCAGAATCCTCTGCATCGACACATTCTCATTCTTCCACCAGTGAGGAAGATTCCAGTGCCGCAGCCCAACCCTCAGGACTTTTCCCACTGCACAGAGGGTCCACCAGACCACACTCCAGATCCCAGCTTTCCAGGGGCTGGAAGGACCGCCAGGATGCCCCTGCCTCCAGTTCTCACACACCTTCCCGGACTGCTGTGTCACCCTCTGGCTCTTCTCACCCCTTTGCCTTGACAGAAGGCTCCGAGGAAGAGGACACTTCTGATGGCGGAGGAGACGGTGACAGACGCGCTGGGGACACCAGAAGGCAGGCTGAGGCCACTGCGCAGACCCAACAGACCCGGCCTGCCTTGGCGCACTTCAGTTTGACACGGAATAAACCCTTCACTGCCCACGGCAGAAATCCGAATAGATTCTCCAGATTCCGGGGACTAAGGCTGCAGCCTTCTGGATCCCCTCAGTCTACCTCAGCTCCGAAAGTCCTCACCAGGGCTCCTTCACAGCCTGCATCCCACACCAGGCCTGTCTCTGATGTCTATGGAGATGGCGAGGATGAAGAGCCACTTTCAGCCACCGTGGTCAACGATCGTACACCTTCCTCCTCCAGGCACCCAGCCTCTGGGGGATGGGACACCCTAAGAAGAGGTCCCCAGAGAGGGGCCAGCTTGTACAGGAAGGATCCCACCCCAGAAAACCCCAAAGCTGCTGGAGGAGATGTACATCCTGAAGCCAAATCCCCTCTGTCCTCCAAGGTACAAGACTTTCAACAGAGCACCAACGAGGATGCTCACCAAATATCCCCAGGGCCTACCAGCCGCCAGTTGTCCCCTGCTCGGCTTCCAGCATCAAGATCACAGCCCTTCCCCGGGTCCACTGTTCCCCGAAGAATGGCGCCTGGCCGCAGCTCAGAGGTTTCCAGTACTCAGAGCAAGGACGATGACAGGTCACTTTCCCAGCCCAAGCTGTTGCAGCGTGACCGCCTACGCATGGTGAACTCCCGTCGGATGCTCCCTGCGGCTCCCCAGAGTCGGGATGAGGATTCCCAGAGCAGCTATGAAGATAACAGCACCGAAGCAGAGGCCCCAGATCCCAGGGCTCCCACTCACTCAGCTCGTGCCAAGGATGCCAACCTATCCACTCTCAGACATCGGCAGGTGGGCTCCCAGGAGCCAGGGAACGGGGATAGCAGCCCTCAGCCCAGCCATGCGGGAGCCTCTGTGAGACCCAGTCGGCCTGGCAGCTCCCATCCTCGGACCCACGTTTCCAGCAGGGCTGGGGTCCAGGCCACACCAGTGAAGAAGATCTCACCTTCCAAGGGTCCCCTGCCACCCGAATCTCAGCAGTCAGTCTTCGCTGAGGAGGAGGAGGAAGAGGAAAACGAAGGAGTTTTAAAAGGCAAAGAAGACTCTCTGTCTACCTCAGTTTCAAAGTGGCCTGCTTCCTCCTCCCGCAGGGGCGACAAGTATGGGGACAGAAACTTTGACAAGGACAGGGCTGCCATTGCGTTGGCTCCCCAGGGAGGGAGCCTTGTGCAGGAAGAGAACACCATCCCTGGAAGGCGACCACCAGGTAGCCCTTCAATAGCCTCACGCCCATCTCCCCGGTACCAGCCTCGAAACCCTGCTACGGCAAGCCCCACTTCCAGCACCCACTCCTGGCCAAGGCATACCACCCGCGCCCCTCCCAGCTACGCCTCCACAACCCCCATGCTCTCCTTGCGCCAGCGGATGCAGCGGAGATTCCGGACCCCAGTCTCGCGCCAGCCCCCGAGACCCGTGCTTACACAAGGTAACTGGTCCTCACTTGGGGTCACCCAACCTGTTCTGTTTCCTTCTAGAAAGGGCTCAGTGGTTCAAATTGGTTTTTGTTTGTTTATTTTAAAGCTTATTTTGTGTGACTAAGCTTCCCCAATAACCCAAGCAGGCATCATTCCCACTTGTTTGTTTAGCTGCGTGTTGGGGGTGGGGATGGGTTTGCCTTGTGGCCTCGCTGCTTTTAGATGGGTTTGTCCCTCAGAATCCAGAACTGCCGACTTAAAGTTACGTCAACCGGAGATGTCTGAGCTGCATTCAGGTTCCTAACATGAAGCCCAGTATCCTGTCCCTTCAACTGTGAAGATGTGTCATAGCCAGATGTTATTTTCAGTTATTCACTTGGCAGAACATATTTAAAGAACCAACACTAATAACACATATTGTGTGTGTGTGTGTGTGTGTATATATGTGTGTGTGCATGTATGTATATATGTATATATATTTGTGTGTATATATGTGTATGTTTATATGTATGTGTATATGTGTGTACATTTGTGTGTGTGTGTGTGTGTGTGTGTGTGTGTGTGTGTGTGTGTGTGTACTGGCTTGTCTTCTGCTTGGTTCATCCTTATCTTTTGCATATAAAACTCAACCAAATAAACTCTAGTTCAATTTCAAATGCCTTCTGTAGGAATTGCTTAAGCATTTCATTCACCAAATGGTGTCTATAACCTGCAGAAAGCATGTGGTAAAGTTGTCATAGAGTTGGGTCAGGCTAACATAGGCCCTGAATTCTGTAACAGACAACGGAACATAGACAGCTATGAACTAGGGTCCATGTGAACCCTCAGGGCAGGGTCCAAGGCATTTGTGATACCTTTGCGTTCAGTTGAACCTTGCACTTCTTTCCCATGTAACTGGAGTTTCTTAGAACGTCTTCAACAAGTGTGTTAGAATCTGGTGGTATTCTTTACTGATTCATTAATTCATTCGAGACAGTGCCTCACTCTGTAGTCCAGATTGGCCTGGCACTTACTGTATAGCTCAAGTGGCCTTCCAACGTAAAGCAATTCTCTTGTTTTAGCCCCTGAGAGCTGAGGTCTCATGAATCGCCACACCTGACAGCATTTGTTAATTTGCTTGATGCATTGGCCCATGTTGGGATAGTTTTTCTACTATGACTTTTTAAAGTGACAGCTGCATTAACAGATGTAGAGTTTACCAAGACCTTGCATGTACTAGAACCCAATACATGCTTGCTCTACAAGGGAAGGCATGAACTAAGTCTGACCATCAGTGTCTTCAGAAGCCCTGACACTTCTCCTGAAGTCAGGCTGGGCCACAGAGTCTCCCAGTTGAGAATAAATGCCGCTGTCTCCCTGAAGAGCTGGTTCGAAACAACTCAGTCAATACTTCTCAAGCTGTACTGCAGAGCCCAGCATGCTGGGACAACACCGCATGACTACAGAGACCTGGAACAGGGGTCAGCTGGAAATAGCTGTCCTGTTTGATGGCCTTTAAAACTTCTTAGAGATCATCTCCATTGTTCCAACGCCTTCCTGTTCTTCAGGTGAAAATGAGGCTAGAGCTACTAAGGTCTTAAACTTCACGTACAAAGGTACTTAGGAGACCCGGTCTCTGTCCCCCAGCACTGTCAGGCTGTCACCTGACTGTCCTTCTGTAGAAGTCATAGTGGGAGCTCATTATCTCATACGTAGATGCTATTGGTGGAAATTTTATTTTGTGTTCATTGGAAATGAACTGCTCGCACTTACAGTTTGATGAAGTCAATGGTCTAGGAAGATTGGATTTAAGGAACTTTTTTTCTTTTCCCTGCTGTGTAGGTTATAATGGAAGGCCAAATGTAGAAGAGAACATACCTCCTGGTAGTATTGGAAAACCGAACGGACAAAGAATTATCAATGGTCCTCAAGGAACAAAGTGGGTAAGGTAAACTTCTTCACACGCTCAAGGTGTTCTTATGCTGTTGGGAAGAGAAAATCATAGATGCTGTGTGCCAGTAAATCAAGTAGTCTGCCCCTTCCCCTTCCTTCTCATCCCCTCCTCTCTCCTCTCTCCTTCCCTCTCCTTCCCTTCTCCTCCCCTCTCTTTTCCTTCCCTCCCCTCCTTTCCCCTCTCTTATTGAAAATTTTCCGTGTACTCCAGCTGGCCTCCAACTTGAGATCCTTCTGCTTCGTAGCCTCTCTGGCACTGGGATTATAGAGGTGCCCCCTCCTGCCTACCTAAGAATTTAACAGCTTAAGAAAGAGGAAAAGTCGAATGTTTCTACTTGGTAAACTGAGGGTATCTTGCTGATCTTTTATGATCAGCAAATGTGATAGCCACCCCATAATAGAAACTTTCTCTTTTTTCATCTTTAGTTTTAACTACCTTAAATATAATTGCTTTCAATGTCTAGAAAGTCTTTGGTGATCAGTGAGGCTTGGCCTTGGAAAACCTCACTGTGGAATTTTCCATTTGTCCTGATTGACAGGAAGATAAGAGAAATTCGTGGTCCCACCACAGCAGTTACCTAGAGTCTAAGAATGGCTTTTCCTACGTCCCTCCCTGTATTTAATTTTTATTTTTAGCTTAGTGTATAATTTGATGTTGCATGTATTTTCTGTTAGTTGTCTCAAATCCTTTGTAAAAGAGATAGTTAATCCAAAGAAAAAACTCTACACCAAGTAGACAGTTTTATCAGCTAATCCCTTGAATCCGATTATTGTCTGACTGAAATTGAAAATATGTCATAGTGCTTTTTGTTTACACAACAAATATGCTAAACTCCTTCCTGGGGCTACGATAAATGTTTAGGGGATTTTTTTGGATTGAGTGTAGTGAATATCAAACAATTTGCAGGGCTTGAAAATATTCTTTGAAAGAACAAAAAAATCTCACTGTGGAATTGCCAGTCAAACTTTCTACTTAAAATGAAAAGGTTTAAAAAAAATATACTGAGGGTCTCTGAAAATTTTCATCACAGATGACCTAAAGATGAGAGCCATGCCAATCAAAACAGAATTGTTTTATAAATGGTTCTGAGTTGAAAAAGTTTTGACACTACACACCATCCTAGCCAAAGGCTGAGAGGTGGTCAGAGATGATTTTGAAAGTAGAATCTATAATAAATGTCTCAGGATGATTTTTGCATCATGGGTATATAGAGATGGGTTTCGGGTGTTTCTCAGCATGGGGTCACTGGGGCCCTGTCAGGCCATTGTGTATCTGAAGTCACTAATAGATGAGGAGCTGCTGGTCCAGGACCACCACACTTAAGGGACTATCAGGGAAAAGCATGAGATTCTTCCTCAGAGGGAAAATGAGAAATTTTTAAGTTTTATAATTTCTTAGAATAAGAAATTTATGTATGTATTCTATATTTTATAGTATTTCAATAAATTAAATTTTTTAATTCAATAATCAAAATTTTTTAACATAAGTAGCACAATGAAAACATTTCATATTTTTAAAGCAACTGGTGATATCTGTTCATTTGATCATTAAAGATAAGGAATACTAGAAAAGGAAACAAACATTCTGTACTCCAAACTGCTTCTCAGAAGTGATCCCTTGGTGACAACTTGGTGGATACCCTTCCAGAACCTGTGTCTTTGACATTTTCAAGCTTATGTATAAAGTGCATTGTTTATTTGCAAAATAATCAGTCCTGTTACCTGGGTATGCATGAAGTTAGGTCACTATATACAAGATTCACACATTCCTCTCCTGGATGCTGATGGCCCATTATTTATTTAAGCTCTTCTATCAGTTGATGGATCCTTAGGTTGGTTCCTGTTTACGATGTACTAAATGGTTGAAGCAAAATCCCTGGGATGTCTTTTGCATATTTCAGAAGCAAAACAGTTCATATAGGTGAGCAGTTGTGTTGCAATGCAAGCAATGTAATACAAGATACAATTGCATCTAAGTTTGCAACCCTTGCAAGTGATAGTGACAGGCTTGCTTCGTCTTGTATCCTTTCTTCTTCCCGTGGATGCTCACGTGTCTGGACACACAATTGGGGATGTGAACATTTGTACCTCCTTCCTGTGTTGTCTTGGTTAGGTTGTGGACCTGGATCGTGGATTGGTCTTCAATGCTGAAGGGAGATACCTCCAAGACTCACATGGCAATCCTCTCCGGGTGAGACTCGGGGGAGATGGTCGCACCATCGTGGGTGAGTGAGACTGATTCCTAGGAACAAAAGCTGAGTGAACTGTGGAATAGCTTTGGTCTTCACCACACACACCCCTTGTTTCTCATGGTTGCCCTGGGGTCTTGTCACTCTTACCCATGTGGGAAAAAGGTCCCCAAATGGGGCCAGAACACAGCATTTTCCTCATGGCCTTAGTCACCCTATTTCTTCAGACCCCACCCTCTGGAAATGTGCTCTAGTTTGTTCTTGAACTTGGCCATTTAGAGCTCAGGTCAGAAAAGCAAAGCACACAGGCCAACCTCTGTACGGCCTGATTTGGAAGGCTATGAGCCCAGAATAGTTCTTACATTTTAAAACAATTCTTCCTCCGTGCCTCAAAAGAAGAATGTCTTGTGACGTGGTAAAATTATATGAAATTCACATTTCAGTGTCCATACGCAAAAGCTTTGTTGGAATACGGGAACATTTATTTATGTATCCTCTAGCTCATGGCTTGTGTGTTGTTTATGCCTTGTCTCTTGTGTGTTTTGCTCTACAAGGGCTGGGTTGAATAGCTCCATCTGGCCTGAAACGCTTAAAATACTTACTCTCTGGACTTTTGTGGAAATGTTTGTGGGCCCTGGCCCAGCCTAGCATGTTTTCTCCCCTAGGAGCAGAAACAAAGGGCAAAGAACTGCTTCCCTTAACAGACAGTTTTCTCTGGGAATGGCGCACACTGACTTGAGAGTTTATATAGTTCTATTGTGGGAATGATGGACAGACCCCCAAGCCCACCTCTCTGGATAGCAGCAAATATCACCACTGCAGATGCACAAGCAGCTACTCCTCCACCTTTTACTAATTAAAGCATAGGCACACATAAGCTTTGAGAAGACACTCTCTTGTCTGGCCCCCGATTGTTTCACCTTGTTGCATATCTCTTGCTTGATATTATTTCAGATCTGGGAGGAACTCCCATGGTGAGTCCCGATGGCCTCCCCCTCTTTGGGCAGGGGAGACATGGCAAACCTCTGGCCAGTGCCCAGGATAAACCCATCTTGAGTCTCGGAGGGAAGCCCTTGGTGGGTTTGGAGGTCATCAAAACAATTACTCATCCCCCCACCACAACCATGCCACCAACCACAACAATGACCACCACTGTGCCTACCACCACAACCCTTCAACCCACCACTACCCGCCGGACCACCACCACCACCCGCCGCACCACCACTTCCAGGCGTCCCACAACTACAGTCCGAGCTACCCGGAGGACAACTACCACTACCACCACTCCGGAACCTACCACCCCTTCTCCTACCTGTCCCCCTGGGACCCGGGAACAACAGGACGAAGCTGGCAACCTTATAATGGGCTCAAATGGGATCCCAGAGTGCTACCCTGAGGAAGGTAACCAGCTCTGTTCTCATCTAGACAACTTACTTGACTAGTATACCACAAGTCAGAGGCGGGTCTCAGAGCCTGCCAGAAACGGGGGAGTACTGGGCAGAGCAGAATGACAGCCAGGCAGAGGCGTCTTGAATCCCAGGGGCTTTGTTTGGCAACACTGTGATACAGTGAGGGTTGTCAGATTCAGTAACTAAGAAATACAGTGTGAGATGCACCACATCACATATGTATATATATGGGGTATACATATATACATTAGTTGTTCATCTAAAAATTCAGGGTGTCTTTTGTTTGTCTAACAATTGAAACTTAGTATTATTGGTTTGGGCTATGTTTCCCTAGGTGCTTTCTACTGTGAATTGGTGTGTGTGTGTGTGTGTGTGTGTGTGTGTGTGTGTGTGTGTGTGTGTGTGAGAGAGAGAGAGAGAGAGAGAGAGAGAGAAATATTGGTAGTTGGTTCTGTGATCATGTGATTTATCAGGTCTGTTGGGTTCTGACTGAATGGCCCATTAGACAACAGTCTCCCTGTGAGGTCCAGGAAAGCCAGCAGTGAGTGCTCCGGGCAGCAACGCTCCCGGGGATCAGCCTTCCCTTTGACGATTGCCAGCCTCAAGTGGTGAGGCTTCTCCCGAGAGTACCGGGTTTCCATCTGAAGAACACACTACTTCTGCTTTGCCATGGATGACTTGAGCTCTCCAGTCACTCCTGACACCTGCCTGTCTTCCCACCGAGGAACTGGAGCCGCGAAGGTCCAGGTCATGGTAGAAGAATACGTCATCATCCTCCCTTCTCATTCTCCTGTTCAGATTCTCCCGGACAAAGCTTTCCTGTGACACAGAGGGACAGACATGTGCTCTTCCCTTGGGTCGGAATGACATGGAGACTGGAAAGCCTGGATCTTTTTTTCAGTCTAATGCAGGGAAGACCCTTCCTCTTAGCACGGATTTACAAGCCAGGAATTCTCACAGAGCGTTGCTGCCTGTGATGAGCCCTGATGAATCTGAGCACGAACACTCTGCTCAGAGTCAAGGCACAGTGGTGCAAAATTAACTGGACAGATCTTAAAAGTCCGCAGCAGAAAGCAAAGAAATAAATGCAAACCAAGGGAGAGAGCGTTGGGGAGAGAATCCTTATAATCTTCACTTGGTGAGTACAAATCTGAATTTCCTTTTTTTTTTTTTTTTACATTTATGTATTTATGGGGAGGGTGCTGGGTACACATGTACCAGAGCATGCATATGGAGGTCAGAGGACAACTTGTGAGAGTCAATTCTCTCTTTCCACCCCGTGGATCCCAGGGATGGAACTCAGGTCATCAGTCTTGGTGGCACGTCCCTTCACCTGCTGAGCTGCCTCTCTGGCCCTTGGATTCACCTTTAACTTTTTAGTATTAAAGTGACTTCTTCCTTTTGCATACATTAATATGTTTGTTTCTGAAAGTAGAAATATAACTATAGACAATTGCTTAGTAATTGGTTGTAAACAGAAGAATGATTGCCTAGGATTTGATTTTCACCACTGCTGTTGGGCATTTTACTTTGTCTGCATTTTAAAGGCCCTGGAGCATGTTATTTCATTCACATTGTTCTATTCCAGACTTTAATTTGGCATGAAAGCCAATAGGTTTCCTTAGCATTAGTGTCAACGCTTTTCTTTGCCAATCACAATGCATCAAATTCTTCTCCCTTGCAACCCCTCTTCTACCTCCTTGGAACAGCACAGAGACTAATGTACCTCTAGGCAGCATTTTGAAATCAAGTACAAATAAACACAAAGTCCTGTGGAAAAAATTAAATTTGGCGAGAGTGGCACATCTCCCTGCCATTTTTAATGGACTACGCGTTATTTTTAAAATCCTTCAGTGAGATCTGCATTCTATTTCAGCTGTTTCTAAAACTTGAATGTTCTCTTCCTTGCTTTTATTCTAATCGTAGCTATTTAATATTTTAATTAAAAACCCTCTCACTGAGGTGTGGTTGACGTATAAAGAGCCGTGCATGTTAACACAGTCTGAGGAGTTTGGGGTGAGAAGGCTTGTGTACACATCCAGTCATCAAGACCATAGATCTGTCCATCACCCCTCAGAGTCCTCTTCCTTATTATTAGATTTATTCTCTTTATTTTTTTCCTCCATTTCATGTCTTGGAGTTGCTCTTGTTCTCTGTGTCACTAATTTGGTCCACTGACCTAGCACTCACAGATTCTTACTTCCTGTGTTTCTCACAGTGGGCCCCAGTGGCTTTCTGTCCACTCATTTCCAGTTCAACGTGTCCTTATCAAATATGACCCTGAGCCAGGCACAGTGCTTAATGGCCTCTCGGGTAGGAACTTAGTTCCAAAGATGGCTGGAGATTTGAAAATAGCAGAGTCCGATCGCTCTAGAAAAACCTGCTCGCCAACTATATCACACACACCTCCTTTGTTGACGGAGCGCCTCTCTAATGGCCTCCATTGCGGATGCTCTGTCATCACTACAATGGCATTCAGAGCAGAGGTGGTCCCCGTCAGGCCCCAGCATCAGAGGAAGGAAGCCTGTTCCTTGGCTCCCCTACAGAACTCACAGAAGCAGCCAGGTCTCACCCATGCTCTAGCATTCCCTTTCATGGTCCTTCCACATCACCGTCTTCGTTGCTAAGCAGAGTTCCGTCGGGAATGCACACTCAACGTGCCTACACTGTGGCTCCCTCTGTACACAGCTAAAATCAGCCAGACACCAGCCTGTCTGCCGCACTCCCCAGCCTGGGAACTTGAGTGTTTATTGTTGCCACGGTGATGATTTGGAGCCTGCATTGGTGGTCCTGAAGAGTACCAATGGGGGGCTTTTCCAAACCCCTCTCCTCACCCCACTTCAGCTGGACATTCCATTCCATTTGTAAAAGTCCTGGTGTTTTGTTTCAGCTCTGCAGCTTTGAAAGCATCTTTTCAAACATCCAAGTCTTGGCTCCCTTTCTTAAATCATGCCTCCTCCTCTTTTCCTTTGAAAACTGCTTTCAAGAAATGTTCTAGGAATAACCCTGAGCCGTTCAGGCATGCCAGCAACTCTGTTATTTATGGATTCTTCCTCATTTGTTATGGATGCTGTGCTTCCCTGTAGCCATAGATGTACGTGACATGCTTGTTTCCTGTATATTATTGCATTTATCCCTCTGTTTTTACACACACACACACACACAATGGTTTTCGTTTTTATTTTTTTAGCTAGAATTGACTTCTCTGCTCAATAATGAACCCCAGAGCTGAGATAATAAGCTCTGTCATGTTTCTAATTTCTCAGGGTACCATGTTATCATCTTGAGGCATCTAAATATCTTAAGATGCAAGCATTCTAGGTTTTCTAGCTGGGAAGTAAAAGCCAGTGATCTTTGTTTTCCAGGCTCTTTCTACAGTAGATTGGGTGAAATTGCACATATTTGGAAGTACTTTGAGCCAACTGAACATTCAAGAATTTGTAGCATGACCTCGTTACATGTTGGAGAGACACATCCATCATTATAGAAAACAGTTCCAGCCTGCCACGCTCATCCTCTTGACAGAAAATACAAACAGAGTAATCAGAATGTACTTGCAATGGACTCACCATACCATGTGGGAATGTGCCCAAGTTCCCATGACTGGTATCTATTTCCTCTCTCTAAATTTCTATGGAGAACAAACTTAAAAAACTATGTTAATGTCTCTGGAGCCGAGGCCCTAATTCCTTGGAGACATCATGCCTTCGTTGTTTTGCATGACCACGGGTGAGGTACTGAAAAAACTCGGCTGCACCAACATGCCAATGACTGGAAGCCACTTTTATAGGAAGATCAAACTTTTGACAAGTGGTCTGGGTTGGATTACAGGATACCCAGTTTTACAGAGTTCCAGATGGTCTTGTCAAGATGGTAGAGTCAAGTGGTCATCAGTTCTAACAAAATGTGGATGTACAGTCATTACACAGAGAAGACACATTTACTCGGAGAGAAGATGGTGGATAACTCAGAAATAAACTAAGTGATTTTTATTTGATTTGAGAAATGCATTAAATGACTTGGTGGGATGTTCACTTATGCCAGAGGCCTTGTGTTGGTTATCACGTGTAAGGTAGCACATGTGACCTCCTCTGAGGCACCAGCCATCTCAGCAGTACAAGGAGTTACCATGAACACGGGATTCACAAAGAGAGCTCTGCTTCACCTGTTCTTGTTTGTCCTGAGATAGTGAAAAAAAAACCTGCACATTTTTGTTCATTTTTTTAAAACCTGGAGACATAATGAAAATGGAATGGAAATGATCAATAGGAAAGCTACACTGTGCTCCTAAAAGCCAAATTCACAGAGGAAAAAAAAAATGGTGGTCAGGAACTGGCGACAGCAAGATAAACCCAAACTTCAGGCACCATGAACCAGAAAACAGATTTGACTTGGCTCAGAAGTAATTCTATCTTGGATGCAAGCATGTTGATGTTGCCCTAGCCTGTGGATAATAATAATATATATTATATGTTATATATAATATATATGTATTACATATATATGTAATATATATAGTGATGACCATGCTTGGGATTTTTTTCACAAGATGACCATCCTGCCCCTGAAGGGTGGATGGTCTGGAACTGGCCTGATTAACATTCACTGTCAGCACAGGTTGTCACGCTAAGGTGGTCTTCCAGGATGCTGGAGCCTGTCTTGAGCAGCTGAGGGTAGTTGTGAGTGTCCTGTTGCTATGTTTGGAAGATGCCAGGCAGGCATCTCAGAGCTGAGTGTTTGCTCCTGCGCAAAGGGTATTGGGTTGCCTTTCTCTGATCTAAAAGAATGGAAGCCTGGCTTCCATTTGGGAGTTCTGATGGTCTTCCTTCTGCTAAAGTGAGGAGACACTGATCTCGGTGCCTGGTTTCTGGGAGCTACTCAGGATGAGTGAGTTGCCATCTTCGGGGGCAGGATTCTGAGAATCCTGGGAAGAGCCATGGGCCCGTGATGATCTGTCCTCTTCCCTCTTCCTCCCTAGATGACTTCTCGGGCCTGGAGACTGACACGGCACCACCCACGGAAGAGGACTATGTTGTGTATGATGACGGTATGGAGCTGATCCCAAAGCACACACTTTGGTTTTTGATCGCAAGATCTAATTTTAGTTATAAGTGTTTGATCCTGATTGCATTTTCTTCTCTGGGAGGGTGGTGGTAACTAACCTCTCTCTTGAGTCACTCTCGAATTCATATTGGATCTAAAGGAAAACAGCCAGCTTGCGGAGCTGGTGCTGCTTCCAAACCAGTCCCTTGGAACGCCCTTGCTGCCACCGCTAGACTTCCCCTTCAGCAGCAGCTCTATTGGCAAAACCACGTGGTTTAGTTCAGCATGGAGCCTCTTAGTTCTTCCTCATGCTTTCCTTTTCCAATTAAATAACATAGATGCAGCTACAGATGCATTGATTTCTTATCACAGAAACTTTTCAAATGGTTAAATCCCATATCCCAAAATGCCCCTGAACCAGCTACAGCAGCCCCCTTAAGAAATGGCAGCTGCTCTTGTTCGTTACAGGGCCCTGGGGTTGTCTGGTCTCTTCTGTAATTACCTCTACAGTTGAGAAGTTCCCCTTGGAGACTTGCCCAGCTTGTGTGGACCTTTGCTGTCCAAGGTTAGGACAGGCTTCCATTCATCTGCCGGTGTCAGGCGTCTTGAGCCACAATCCCGTGAATGATGTTGCCTTGGATGGTTTGTTCATTCATAATTAAGTTGGGAGACTCCGTGGCTGAACCCATTGCAGTTTCCAGATAAAGATTGACCTGAAAGAAAAACATCAGGTGTTAGGAAGCCCGGAAAGATTCCTCAGCACCTTGGAAAACGCTGTCTTTCTTATTATCTTTGAGCAGCTGGAGGGGATCAGTTTTATTTTTCTCTTTTAAATATTAAAAGATTAGTTATTTTTAGAGCTTTAATCCCAGTCTTCTCCCCAAAAAAGTCTGTACCTACATTTAAAAAAAGTATTCATTTGTTAAATTGTGTATATGTGTGTGTGTGTGTGTGTGTGTGTCTTTGTGTATGGTAGGTGTGATATATGGTATAGTTGTGTATATGCCTGTATATTTGCATGTGGTATGTATATATCTATGTATGTGTGTACGGTATACATGGTATCTAGGTGATGTGTGGTGTCTGTGTATGTAGTAAAGCTGTATGTATGGGGTAGTATGTGATACATATATATGCATGTGTATGTGTATGTATAAGTAAGTGTATGTGTATTGGTGTATGTTGTAGGGGGTAGATCTGGTGTGGTGTGTGGGGTGTGTTTGTGTGTATTTGTGTGTGTCTACAGTTGAATCTTAAGTATTCCTAGATTGCAATCAGTGCCTCTTTTGGTAGCACCCAGTTACAAAGACTTCATATCTTTTCAGATTATGGACTTGAGACCACGAGGCCACTGACCACCATCATGCCCTCGACCACCGCTGCCACACTGAAGGTCATCCCAGAGCAAGGCACCGTCAGCTCCTTCCCAGAGGAAGAATTCGATCTGGCTGGAAAGAAACGATTTGTCGGTGAATGTCACGTCCTTAATTGGAGAAGTTGATTTTAACTTTTGCCTTTGAAGGCAGCGTAACTAAGCCTTGGCCTGGCTAAGGTGGTGCATTTTAAGAAAACACTTCCCTGGGTGAAATTTCCATTTGGAGTAATTTAGTGAGTCCACTTTACTTAGATACACATTAATTTTCAAAAGTCCACACTAAACAGGGAGCTATTAGTGCTCAACAGAGGACTTCAGCAAGTGTATACACATGAGTGTGCCAACGCCCACACGTGTGCTCACAGAGGCCAGAGGCCAGCCGGTGTCTTCCTCCATCACCTCTCCTTTGTTTCCCAAGACAGCATCTCTCTCTGAATCAGAAGCTCGCTATTTCAGTTGGACTGGCTGGCCAGTGAGAATGTAGATCTGTCTGTCTCCAGCCCCAAATACCTGGGTTACAGAATGCACAACCACACCCAGCTTTTTATGTGGGTATTGGGGATCCAAACTCAGGTCCTTATGCTTGTACAGCAAGAATTCTTACCCACTGAGCCATGTTCCCAGCCCTGTGGCCAGTCTTTTGAAGACATTGGATGGTTGGACCTTAACGTGCACAGTTTCCTAAATTCTGAACAGTGCAGCTTGGTGAATGCTGTCATTAGCCGTGACAAAGTTGCAGAACCAAAGCTGTCTGTCTACAGTTATCTTCTCCAACTTCATTAGCCTCAAAGAATTGGGATCTAGAAATTGATTTCTCCCCTCTTCTTTCTCAGCAATCAAAACAATTTCAACCGAAAATTCTGTGCAGCTGAACTATGCTCTATTCCCTTCCCGAGCCATCTTTCCCATGCCCTTAATGAACTGCATTAACGAGACAGTTGGATTAATATGTTACTGAGTGGAGACAAGCAACAGCTTAAATTAACATCACACTTTTCAGTTTCCAAAACAAATGTCTTGCCATGAGCAGAAAAGAAGTCTTGCCAGCCAAGAGGCAGTGACTGGGCGTCTCACCATACGAGTTAAAGAGCAAACCCACTAGTCTGAAGCAGCAATTTCTGGGGCTAATGCCAGTGTTTGCCTGGTGTTCAGCAGCCTGGAGAGTCCACCAAACTTACACTACTCCACTGCTGTACCACTAAAAGGGAAAGAGACATTTAGTGGTATCATTAGCCCTTCCACAGATTGCTTCTAAAGACTAAGAGGCCTACAGAAATTTCTAGTCACTTCAGTTGAGAGCACTTGAGGTCTTGGTTATATAAAGCCTTAACTTCAATTCCTTGGCATTCTTAAATTCTCTTAGAATGGAATACAGTCCAAAGAACTGTGGGTTAGTAGCAGAGAGCCTATTGCTTGTCCCTGGCACATTCTCCTATTAGGAAGCTCAGTTGTAATGGGGTACCAGGCCATGGCCTGCATAGTCCCAGTCTCCTATAGCCCCTGAAATCATGCGGATGGGTTTCAACATGTCATAAATATGAGAATGAGAAATTAAGCAACAATATTGCAGAGGACTGCTTGGATCTTGGCTTTATGTCCAAACTTCCAAAAGGGTTGTGAGGTTCACCAAGCTCTACAGGAAGTCACCTAAGGAAAAAGCTTGGGGCTGCCAAATGTTTCTCTGGTCTTAAGATGGCTAGGGGAATGAAATGTGACGAGGGGATGCTAGTTAACTGACTCACAGTTTTCCAAATTTGAGGTCATAGGAACGGAAAAATGCTGGAGGCTTCTATTACATCAAACTCGTCAGAGGACCTTTTAAAGCACTTTGAGGTTCTAGCCATCAGCATTGATGGGGCAATGAGACCTTTTGCAGTCATCAGATTTCAAGCTATGTGTCCATGGATCCATTAATGAGAGGCAGGGATTGCTCTTCGATTTTACTTATGTGTATGTGTGTAGTGTGCGTGTATGTGGGCATATTCGCATGTGTGGAGGCACACTTGTGTGTAGAGGCCAGAGATTGGTGTTGGGTATCTTCCTTGCTTACTCTTCACTATATGTACTAAGGCAGTGTTGTTTGTTGAGCCCAGAGCTTGGCAATTATTATAGTCTAGCTAGCCAGCTTACCACAGGGGTCCCTGTGTCAGCCTCTCGAGTGTCGGGATTACGGGTGGCTACCACGCCGGCTCCATTGTCACACGGGTGCTAAGGGTTGAAATTAGGCCTTACTCTGGTGTGGCATGTGCTTTACTCACAGAACCATCTCCCCAGCCCAAGGATGTGCTCTTGAATTAGCATCAGGTGTCTCCGGAGTCTTGGCAGGGAGAGGCTGAATTGTGGATCTGATTCCTCTGTTCTTTCCAGCTCCTTATGTGACATACCTCAGTAAAGACCCGTCGGCGCCATGCTCCCTGACTGACGCTCTGGATCATTTCCAAGTGGAGAGCCTGGATGAACTCATTCCAAACGACCTGACAAAGAACGACCTGCCTCCTCAGCATGCTCCCCGCAACATCACCGTGGTCGCCATGGAAGGCTGCCACTCATTTGTCATTGTGGACTGGAACAAAGCCATCCCAGGAGATGTGGTAACAGGTGTGTCCTAGGCAGATGCTCAGCATCCTCGCTTAGAGAGAAGGGTGGGCAATGGGTGGATGCACAAACAGACAAGTAAGGTGGAGAAGGCAGACATCATTTTCAGTGGCATGGGGAACACGGGTAACTGCAGGGGCCTCTCGAGTAGTTAAAGAACACTGGATGGAAGCCAGAGTCCTGAGTTATAATTCCAGATTGGTTTGTATGACCTTAAGCTAATAATACGTCATCTTGCTGGGACTTCTTTCCTCATAGGAAAAATAAATATCATTATATCTTTAACCTTGTATCATCCTGAAAATAGTCAGCCAACCACTTGTCAGCTGAAATCCTGTAGGAGACGATGGTGAGCATGTTTCTACTGGACTGTTACTGTGTGGCTCCTTCCACGCCTGCTGACTGCTCCCATGGAAGTCTGGGTGTTTCCCAATTCCTTACGTGGGCATTGGGAAAAATGGAAGAACCCTAAGGGTCTTGAGCCTCACCACTGGGCCTTGATGCTTGTGAGTTTCTGTGACTGCACCAAGATGACAACAGAGAATGAGTCTGTTAAAATGAGTTCTTACAGAAAGAGAATCGAAGCGTTCTGTCAACAGTCTCTTCCTCTGCAGATGATTCTTTCCAGGCCTGTGAGCTGTGTAGAGGAAGGCGTACATGCTGTCTATGAATGTGTGTCTCAGTGGCAGGGGTAGTGTCGGAGGTTAGAGATCAACATTATGCATCCCAAGTGTCACACATGTAATTCCACACTTCTGGTGCTTTTGCTGTAGGACCCCAGCATTGTCTTTTAAGGAGAGAAAAGTGTTCAAGAATACTCAAAGTACAGCTTCTCTTATGGAGCTTGTACAGTGGCCCCAGAGCCAGGGTAAGGGACTAGGAAATACAGTCCCCATGCATCCTGCTAGGTACGGCTGAAGGCTTAAAGGGCACAGGGCAAGTGTGGGTGAGGGATCTGAGTCTTTGGCATAACTGACAGTTGCTCATTTCATGATGTGTGCTGAGTGAGACCAATCTCTGAAACACATAACACACTTCTAAAAGAAAGCAGAGATCAGTGGAGGAAGGCCTGTAACCAAATCCCGGAGAATCTTCTTTTTGATTGAATGTGGTTTTATGAATGGCATCTCCCTCCCTCCCTCCCTCCCCCCCTCTCTCCCCTTCCCTCCCTCCCCCCTCTCATGTGTGTGAGGTGTTTGTGCACATGTGTGTAGTAGGTACATGTGTCTATACATGCAGGGAAGCCAGAGGAGGATGCTAAGGGCCTGGATCTATCACTCTCCACCTTATTCTCTTGAGACAGGAACTGAGCGTGGAGTAGGTTGGTGGCCACAATTCCTCTATCTTCATGTCTGTGCCCTGCCCAGCAATGGGGTTGTAGGAAAGCATGTGCCCACACTCGGCTCTTTACGTGCATCTGAGGATTCGAACTCAGGTTCTCATGCTTGCGTAACAAATGCTCTCTTCTGCTGAGCCATCACCCCACCGCCATAACTGGCAAATGGTGAGCACACAGGACAAAGTATAGATATAGATATAGATATAGATATAGATATAGATTAGATATAGATATAGATACAGATACAGATACAGATATAGATAGATAGATATAGATATAGATATAGATATAGATATATCATTTTAAGCTGTCTGGCTTCAGATCCCTCATATAACCGCTGTCCTTAAACAAATCAAGGTCAGCAACTGAAAGTCATAGGTGAGTTATGACAAATGAGTGAGGGTCACTGTGGGTCTGTCAGTCACACCCGCATGCCTGGGAGTCACGCCAATATTCATTTCATAGAAGACAACTGTCTGTCTCTACCAGGGAACTGGGGTTTTGACTGTCTTTTGAGTTCTTATTTATGTATTCACTGTACAGTGGTGGTTTTCAGAGTCACATTTTCCTTCCAGTGTGTCATGTGCTTTGACCATATTCACCCCTCTCCCCTCCCCCTTCAACCTCCCTTTCTGCTACTTCCATGTCATATATATATATGATCTATCCATCTCTATCTAGCTGTCATCTATCTATCTATATCTATCTCTCTATCTCTATCTTATCTATATCTTTCTCTATCTATCTGTATCTGTCTGTCATCTATCTCTAAATCTCATCTATCTCTATCTCTATCTCTCTATCTCTCTATACCTATATCTCTTTAACTATCTCTCTATCCATCTCTATCTCTTTATCTCTATCTATATTTCTCTATCCCTATCTCTATATCTATCTATTTAGCTATCTCTATCATTTATATCTATCTATCTATCTTTATTTATTTATTTCTTTCTATTGATCTATCTATCTATCTATCTATCTATCTATCTATCTATCTATCTATC
>CABHPH010116231.1:27715-42193 GCA_902168325.1 Peromyscus nudipes
ATCTATCTATCTATCTATCTATCTATCTATCTATCTATCTATCTATCTATCTATATTCCACATATAATAGGGAAAAACAGAACATTTGTCTGAGTCTGGCTTAGTTATACTAAGTGTAGAGCACTGTTCTTTTATCTCCCACTTCTCTCTTCTCCGTGCAGTCATGATGAGATGGAATTGGCCCCGTTGAGCTGAGTGAGGCCAGGGAATGAGGGTGGCAGAGAAGGAAGCGAAGCGGGGAAGCGGTGAGATGCCAGAAAGCGCTTGACTTTTCTGTCCCCGCCTGAATTCGCCAGAAGTTACCGAAGTGTACCATCCTGTCTCGCAGTGAAACTTGCTCTCCTTGAGGTTCTCACCGAGCTGTATGCATGCGTTACCCGCTCCCTTGCATGGCTCAGTGTGACCTGGTTCGCTCTTAGTTAGCTTCAGTTCTCAACTTGACACAGCCCGGAATTATCTGAGGGAGCCTCA
This sequence comes from Peromyscus nudipes, assembly GCA_902168325.1. Classification (NCBI taxonomy): domain Eukaryota; kingdom Metazoa; phylum Chordata; class Mammalia; order Rodentia; family Cricetidae; genus Peromyscus; species Peromyscus nudipes. The sequence goes on from CABHPH010116231.1 coordinate 28,187, forward strand.
CCTGGGGCATTGCCTCTCTCAGATTGGCCCACAAAGACAGCTGTGGGGCATTTTCTTGATTGGTAATTGATATGGGTGAGCCCAGTCCACTGTGGGTGGTACAATTCTTAGGCAGGTGCGTGTGGGCTGTATATGAAAGGTAGTGGAGCAAGCCAGAGGAGGAAGCAAGCCAGAGGGAGCAAGCCAGAGGAGGAAGCAAGCTAGTAAGCAGCATTCCTCTATGGTTTCTGCTTCAAGTCCCTGCTTGAGGTTCCTCCCTCACTTCTCTGCATGATGGAACATGACCTGGAAGTGTACGGTGAAATAAGACCTTTCCTCTCCCAAGTTGCTGTTGGTCATGGAGTTGATTGAAGCATCAGGAAAACAAACTAGGGCAGGTTCCTCTATGCTCACCAGGTTCCTCCCTCTCCGTTTCCAGGATACTTGGTCTACAGTGCCTCTTACGAGGACTTCATCAGGAACAAATGGTCAACTCAGACGTCGTTAGTGACCCACCTGCCCATTGAGAACCTGAAGCCGAACACAAGGTATGACCCAGCAGTCACTTACAAACATACAGCGGGACCTGTGAGCTTGGTCACAGAATCATTCGCTTGGGAAGAACGGATTAATCGGGGTCTCACCATTTCCTTGAATTCTTGATTTAGCGCATGGGATACCAATGAAGGCTTACATGTGCCGTGTCTTTTGCTTAAGAGAAATTACTGCATGTATTGTAGCTGTTACTTAACAACTGGGTTTGTTCCTTGTTTTCCTAAACATTACCTCCAATAAGGGAAGGGAGGTTGTTCTAAAAGTTGGAATAGAATTGGCTCAGTTTTTAATACAACCTTACTGTGCGACATTAGTAGGATGGTATTTTGTCAAACATATTAATTAACTGACACTTAAGCTTTGTAATGCAGATGTTCAGAAAATTCTAGAAAGGTATGCTGCACACATTGGTAAAGGTTACAAGTGTGTCTTCATCACTGAGCAGTGGCTGGCTGACAGGGCACTGTTCTGGAAACCAAAGTTTATAGCACTCAGTGAGAAATCGGCAAAACTTGTTCACGTGGGAGTGACTGGCTGTATATTTTTCAGTGGTATTGTCTGGTTTGGGAGGTATGACTAACAGAAAGTGACCTGGTGGATGAACATGAGTGAGCCACTGAGCATGCCTTGGCCAGGCAGTGGCATGCTGATAAACTGACCGTCTGGGCAGCTGGGCATGGGGAAGGGGGCATCCCTGGTTTATAGCATTTTCAATGTGTATGGTTCAGGTACTTTTGCTATGGTCAATCACACAACATAAGTAGGCCTGTAGGATCCCCGAATAGCTCATGACTGGCTCCTGCAGGTTGTCCAGGTACCAAAGCACCACACTGATAGACAGAGCCTACAGGAAAAAGAGCTCAAAGCAGCTTCTACAGGCAGAGGCAGGAAAAAGCCGGAACAAATGACTCAATAAACAGATGTGTGCTAGAGGGGACAGAATCCGGCCAGAGCCCTGCTACCAGGAGACGTCCCCAAAGCTGGGAGCACTCCTTGTGACATTTTAACGTGCCACTTAGGCTCCCTGGAACCAAGCTTCCATAAACTGTTATGAATTGCGGGATTTGGCGAATGAAACGAAGCAATAAGTCAGGGAGAGGAGAAAGTACTCCATTCCTTTCTAATGAGATGAATGTTGACCAGAGGTGAAAGTTAACCAGAGGAAATAAAAGCAGCAGAATCAGACGAAACAGGGTCAGCATCCTTTTTCTCTACATGCAGGGACTGCTTACTTCTACAGCACAGCCACCATGCATATTAAAACGCTGGAAGATGCTTTCCAGTGGGCAAAAGTTGAACCTTAGTCTCCTGGCCTCTCCCTGTCCCCCGCGCCCCCGCCCCCGTTTGTGTCCAATGTTATTTCCACAACTTTTGCTACCATATTGGATTTCGGCCATTTTGACTGTCAGGTGATGGTGGCATAAAGTGGAGGTGTCCTTGTTCTGACCACGGTTCTGGGTCCAAACTTCATTTAAGTGATTCTTCCTCCTGTTTAATTTGGGCCAGGGTTTAGGGCATGGGGGTGAACTGGATGCAGCTCTCATAGAGCGTACAGTGCTGTCCTCACAGGGTTTACTGTGCGGAGGAACAGATGTTAAAAAGGAAAAACAATACAAACAGAGACTTCCAGAGTCAATGTCTTGAGGAAGTTTAGGGAGAGTACATAATAGGGAAATTCTTGCTCTTAGAGCCTAAGGCTAGTCAGGTAAGACTGAGAAAGTTAGGTCTAAAGCATATGGAGCAGTTAAACCAGAGAACAGGTAGGCAAGGTGAGGTGAGGTGTGAGGTGGGGTGAGGCAAAATTGCTCCAGGAAGAGGAAGCCTCGACATTTGAAATGTTCTAGGAAGATGGAAAGTCTCAAAGAAGAAGAAGAATGAGGGAAGATGGACAGTACCAGGCTCCATCTGCCCATGCACCCAGCCTCTTCTTCTGCTTCCTCTGAGTAAGCACAGGCTGTTGGCCCTTCAGATGGAAAATGCAGGTGGGATGTAGCATGGGGGCTTCTCTGATCAAATCCCCTCAGGACCCAACTACAAACAACTATGGGTGGTTTGCCATAAATTACTCCACAGCCACTGATTAAGAGTGTGAATACAGTGTGGATACAATGAGAAGAAAACTCATTTTTTTCCCTGCACATGAAGCAGCTTCCTGTGTTGCCATGGAAACTCAGGTACCCACCATGCTGAGTCAACTTCGTTGGGAGGGCACTCCAGTTCTCAGGGCCTTTGACAACCAGCCTTCGAGTCCTCAGGAGAGACAAGAAATCACTCCACTCAAAGGAGGAGCCAGAGTCTAAGCATGAGCATTGGTGGTTTAGGTCATAATCTATTTTTTACTAAACAAGGGCCCTGCCGTCATTCCTTGGGTCTTCATATTTTAAAATCCTATTTTACAGTAGAAAGATTGGATCAGAGTTTTAGGGCAGTTCCGTCAGGGATGTGAGGAACTACGCAGCACAAGTGTCCCATGTGGTTTCTGAACATAGATATCACTCCTAATTTTTAAATAGCTTCTCTTTAAAGAAAAAAAGTGTTTGCAAAATTCAACTAGAATTGTTGATGTGTGCCAACCTCCCTGCTGGAACTGCCTTTGAGGGTTTTGCCATAAATTACTCCACAGCCACTGATTAAGAGTGAATAATCAAGAAACATGTACTGCTGGGTCAATTGATATTTAGAACCATGTTCTTAATAGTGCATATCTTTAAAAAAATAATTTGAAATGAAAAAAAATCAATATGTGGATGACTTCAGATTTTACCGAGTGGCTTTTCTTTTCTTTAGTCAAACCACAGGAGAATGTCTCTGTGTGCCGTGAGGCCAGAAGTGGCCTTGGTGATGTCATTACCTGTATTCAGGAGTCAGTGGCACCCCCCAAATGTAAATAGTCCCTCTCTAAAACTTTGTATTACTTTTTAATCAGCACATGCATCTGTGTACCTGACTTAAGCAGATAAAGAATTTTGAAATAGTTAGGTGAGACATTCCTTCTGGCCAAAAGCTAGAGGAAAATACTCTTTATAAGGTTCAAAGAGCCACTATTCATGGGTCCTATGATAGCCTTGTGCTATGTGGAACCCCAGGGAGAGGAAGTCACAAAAGTTAGCAACGGTGGTTCCAACCGATGTGCTGATCCTCAGTTCTTCTTTGGGCATCAGTATTGGCAAAAGTAAGAAGCCTGGAGACTCCGTTTCCTTCTTGATGAGCTAGCTGACTCAAACTGTGCTTTCCAGAACATTCTCTGTTCCAAGACAAAGTATGGCCCTGCAGTAAAGCCTCTCTCCTCAGGGTTTCCTCACCTCCTCTTCCTAGTCATGCTTCTCTTTTCTGGAGGTTACAAAGCTCAAGGCATGGCTTTCATGTTAGTTCCACTGGAAAGGTCACCCCTTAGCCACTGTTTCCTGCTAGTCACAAGTCACATTATTTGAATCCACCATGGAGTCCAAGATGTTGGTTAACATTTGAGTTCTACTCTGTGTTTTGTTGTACCAGCTCCTCTCTCTCTTGGAGCTTATACTGGCATCCGAGTCTTAATCAGGTCTTTAAAGGATGGACTGAGAGAGTTACCCAGTGCCTGCCTGCATGTATGCTCCAGAAAAGCACTCTGGGCAGCTGTCAGCCCGTTTTCTATTCCATTCCCATCAGCCATGTGCCTGTGCTGTGTTAATTGTACCATTTCAAGAAATCATCAAAAATGAGAAAGTTCAGGGGAAAAAATATGAGGATGAGTAGGGGTGTGTGTGTGCATGTGCATGTGCATGGGTGTGTGTGCGTGTGCATGGGTGTGTGTAAAAACTGACAAACACGACTCCAGAGTTACAACAAAGGCATGCTTGGAAGGTTGGGAATCTGTCTCGTTCCTCAGAGGTCAAATCAATTTCTCTTTTAAAAGATGTTTTCTTTCCATTTCAGGTATTACTTCAAAGTTCAAGCCAAGAACCCTCATGGCTATGGGCCTGTCAGCCCTTCCGTCTCATTTGTTACGGAATCAGGTATGGGCTCATTCATCTTTGTTTTGATCTTTTGAACAGTGAAATAAAGGCTCAGAATGGCAGCCATTGGCATAGTGAAAATTAAGGCAAGAAAATGTCTTCTTTTCTGTTGGGTGAGTTCGGGTTTCTCTTTATAAAACAGGCATCCCCCGTCCCTGACCCCTGCTAGGGGAGGAGAAAACTAAGGTCAAATTCTAATGAAAGGAAAAATAAATTCAGTTTTCAACCTAAAGATAGCTTTGACTCGTTAGCATAAAATAGCTTCAGAACTTGCTTTATTGCTGGATTTTTACTGATTGTTTGGTTTTGGTTTTATTGCGACCGAGTAGCCCAGGCTAACCTGGAACTGTTTAACTAGCCCAGGGTGGCCTCAGGTGACTGAGTACTGGAATTATAAGGATGAGCAACCATACCTGGTCTTAGTTTTTAAAGTTTAAAAACAATACTTTTGTTCCAAATAGCTGGATAACATCCACCTTAGATGACATGGGAGGCAGTTGTCTCTCCAGGTTCCAAGTCTCCATCTAAGATGACCTTTATGAAGAGGAAGAGATATCTGTACTGAGTATTTAGAGTTGAACATCTGTCTGTCTTAATATACTACCCCATATATGGCCTTGCATTTTGGAGTGCTGTGGGGCAAAGCTCTCAGGCTCTGTAATACCATCTTCCTGCATGGACCCCAGGAACATGGGGCAGATGGCTGGCCCAGCATACCAGAGTGCATGGGTTTGTGACCCAACACCACCTAAAAATGATCTTTTTCTGAAGCAAAATTTCCTTAAAAGCAAGTTTCGTACTCTCTGAAGTGGTTTTTGCAGCTAAAGCATAGATAGTTTTAAAATACTGAATATCATAGATTTTGAGTTATATTTAGTCCTGGCCAGGATCCAGACAGTGAGCATGTCTGTCATCACCCACAGCTTCCTCATGCTGTCCTGCACCCCTCTGCTCTCTCCACTGAGTTCACATCACCTAGGATTTGACACAAGTGCCCCAGGGTGTAGACCCTTTGGCCGGATTCTCTCAGAGTCATCCACACATTGTGTTTGTTAGTCCGTTGCTTCTCTTTTATCACTGGTCTGTATTTCATTGTACAGCTGTGCCACAATCTGTTCATTCAACCCAATCAACTGCATTTTAAGTTATTTCTACTGTTTGATAATTACAACAATGCTGTAAGTGTCTATATGCAAATGCTTGGGTTTGAATTTTATCTTCTCCTGGGTGTGATATTATAGCATACAGAGCCTTCTGAGAAATCACTGGACTTCCCCAAATATGAAGTTTAAAAACAAGAGCATTGATTGTTTATGAAGTTTTTTATATGATTTGTTTATATTATTTTGAATGTACATGTGTGTCTGTGTGTGTGAGAGAGAGAATATGTATGTGTGTGTGTGCATTCCACAGTGTGGATGTGAGAGTATGTGTACATGCCACAGTGTGCATGTGAGTGTGTGTGTGTGTGTGCATGCCACAGTGTGCATGTGAGAGAGAGAGAGAGAGAGAGAGAGAGAGAGAGAGAGAGAGAGAGAGCGCCACAGTGGAGGTCAGAGGACAACTTTCAAGGCTGGTTTTCTTCCTCCACTACGCAGGTCCTAGGGGTGAAACCCAGGTTGCCAGGTTGGGCTTACTTACTGAACCATCTTGCATGCCTGAAGTACTGCATTACTTTTGTAGCACACAATTTCAAAACTTTGTCTCTCCCAGAAACTCACAGCTCTGTGTCAACAACAAGGCAGTTGACCAGAGAGTATTTCTCAAAAGAAAATGCTTACAGAATGAAACCCATGGGAAACTTTGGCATCTGATCAACAAACCTTATTTTTTTCTCTCTATTCCAACTGGGTTAGCTCTTTTAATTACAGTCAGCATTTCAGCATTTTCACAACTGCTCCACATGGTTTTATTTATTTTTTGTCCACAGACAATCCTCTGCTTGTTGTGAGGCCACCAGGTGAGTTTTCCATCTTGAGGATTCTGATGCTCTGGTTGACATGAATGTAAGCTGTGTGGTCATTATAGTGGCCCACAAGTAGAAATGGTGGAACATTTTACACCTGCATGATCTTTTCTGACAGCATTGATTCACCCACCCTCCATTCTCTTTGCGGAAGAGAATGACTTGAAAATGCTTTAGTAGGACTATAGTTGTTGGTGTCTAAGAAAAACTATGATGGGGATTGCTAATACCTATAAAATAGGTACATTGTTTACATGTTTATGAACATTATAAAGTGAAAAACAGATGACAAAATGCAGCAAGTATACAAGGGTTTTTTACACACCCCACCCCACCAATGAACTGAACAAACCCTATGTTTTGAGTTCAAGACAAATAAAGAGTGACCAAAAGAGCAGGACTGTAGCTGTAGGGACTTAGAGTGCTGTGGCATGTCCCCAGGGTGAAATATGCCAGTACAGCTGCTGTTCCTTGAGGCTTACATCTTTCATTAGCTCTGAGAACCCTTTGTGAAAACACCAAGATCTTAAATGCTCTAGGGTAAAAAGCACCCTGCCCTTCCAATGTGGTAGTTAGCTTTTTGGTTGTCATGACAGAAACCAGGGAAAACCAGGGAGAAGGGTTTAGCTTGGTGTATGGTTTTGGAGATTTCAGAGCACAGTCACTTGGCTCCCTCAATCCTAGGCTTAAGGTGAGGTCTAACATTAGAGCGTAAGGACACAAGCAGCAAAGCTGTTCTTCACGGCAGGCAGGCAGGTGGGAGGGAGAAGGGGGAATCCCTTCAAAGCCTGCTCTAGTTACCTGTTCCCTTCCCCCCGGCTCCCTTCTTCACTCGGGTATGAGTCTATCAGTGGGTTAACCCAGGATGATGTTGGAACCTCTTGAACCAGTCATCTCTCCACAGCCCATGAGAAGCTGACCAAGCCTCTAACACATGAGCTTTAGGGGGACATTTTCAGATCCAACTCATAATACCTCAGTTGTACTCTAGTAACGGAAAAGAAAGGGAATACAAAATGCATGCACATGTGCTCAGAGAAGCCCCAAGAGGAACCAGGCCCAGTGAAAATGCCCAGTTTTCTGATAGTTTGTGTAGACAGTGACCCCTGTAACCATCGTACCTGAGAGCCTGTGTTGTGTGTTGTCAAGGTGGTGAGCCCATCTGGATCCCATTTGCTTTCAAGCATGACCCTGGCTACACTGACTGCCACGGTCGGCAGTATGTGAAGCGGACGTGGTACAAAAAGTTTGTGGGAGTCGTTCTTTGTAACTCACTGAGGTACAAGATCTACCTCAGTGACAACCTCAAAGGTAGGTCTTATGCTTGGGTGGCTTCAGGAAACTTCTGCCGGGCACTGGCTTGGAAAGCAGGGGCCTTAGGACGTGTCTGAGAGCTGGAACTGTGGGGACTCTAGTGCAAACCAGTTTTGTAGACTCTGCTCTGAGATTACTGGCTTCATATGTGCGTATCCACTGCATTTTAGGAATGAAATCTACAATCAACTGGCATAATCGGTTTTAAATTTATTTATATTTCTTCCTAGGAAGGATAAGCTTGTCAAAACCAAGTCTTCCCTCCCATCCCCAACTCTGGAGATTGATTTGTCACACCACATCACTAGATAATTACACCCCCACCCCCATCACGTGTGTGTGTGTGTGTGTGTGTGTGTGTGTGTGTGTCCATCTCTTCCACCTGTTTTCTCTCCCTTCAAAATCTCTGGGAGAGATTGCAGTCATCTTCAGGATCCCAGTGTGGGAACGCAATGGTGTCCAGCCTTAACGTTTTGATTCAGCACCATGGACAGCACCTCAGCCTGAAGCTATGTGTGGAAATAGTTTCTTCTAATTATACAGACATGCCTGACTTCTAATCTCTATTTTGTTTTCCTTCATTCTCTCTTGAAAGCTGAGGATTAAAAGGTCCATCATTTGCAGGATGGAGCTGACTGTATTGTTCAAAGTCCCCCCCCCAACTGAACATATGTTAAGTATTTAATATACAAGGTCTTGCTGGCTTCTTACAACACTTAATGACATTTGTGCAATTACAAACATTTTTCAGACATGGAAACTATGGAACACATGATTTAAATAATGTTCCCAATTCAAACAATCTCCAACGCTTGTTCTAACTTGTAAGCCCGTTGTGACACTGTCCGGTAGCCACTGACCTGTGATATGTCCTTATGCAGACACATTCTACAGCATTGGAGACAGCTGGGGAAGAGGTGAAGATCATTGTCAGTTTGTGGATTCACACTTGGATGGAAGAACAGGGCCTCAGTCTTATGTAGAAGCCCTCCCCACCATTCAAGGTAAGAAGGACAGAGCTGCTATTTTATGCTGTGGGTGGGTGGGAGAGGAAAATTGTTATAATGAGAAAATGCATGGTAGCTCTGCCTTTGGCCTGAAATTTAGAGATTAATGTTGGGAGCACTTTGGATCATAAAGAGTAAAATTAAGGAACTGATGAATTAAAGTACTACCACCATATGCTGGCATTGAGAAGCTGGGAATACAAAGGAGTGTATAAGATCCCATCCCTGTTCTCAGAAACAAGCTCTGCTGTCAGGAAGACAAAACAACTGTGTGAAAGGTGAATAATAGTGGACACCATGCTGTGTAAATGACAACAGATTATGCCACCTGGTTGTCCTCTTGTCAAGGAATTGTGTTCTTGGTGATCATATGAATTCAAGGTCAGGAGAGGCGGTATGAGTTTAATCTTATGATATGGATGAACATGAGTGCACGGTGGAGTCCTTCCAGAGGACCCAGCTTGAGTGAAGAGTAAGCGTGAAATTCACCAGGAGAGGCTTCAGGGTGCCAGCTCTCTGATGATGCGTTATGAGGCGGGAACACAAAAGCTACCAGCTGTGGTATGTCACAGATGAGCCCAGCCTTCCTTGCAAACCAGCAGCAGCTGGAAGTGGTCCGGCATCTTCCCATTGTACACTCAGCTCTTGGTGATGTGGTACATTCAGGGTGTGACATGTGCTGATTTATCTATGTGGACTTTACATGGGTGTCCTGGTTTAGTCTCTATGGCTGCGATAAAATACCATGACCAAAAGCAATGTGGAGATGAAAGGGTTTATTTGGCTTACACATCCTGATCATAGACTATCACTGAGGAAAGCCAAGGCAGGAGCTCAAGCAGGGCAGGAACCCAGAGGCAGGAATGGAAGCAGCAGCTTGCTTTCTTATATACCCAGGGCCTGCCCAGAAATAGTGCCTCCTGCAGTGAGCTGGGCCTGCCCACATCAATCATTAATAAAAAATGCCCCACAGGCTCCCCTACAGGCCAGTCTGATGGAGAAATTTTCTCAATCGAAGTTCCTTCCTCTCAGATGACCCTAGCGTGTGTCAAGTTGGTGAAAATACTAATACAATGAGTTACCTGTTTTCAAACAATTAAAATACACAGGCAGTAAAATAAGCATATTTAGAATCTTTCATCTGGAGTAAAGAACCAATGGCATCTATCTACTATTTGGATTTATTATAGAGAAGTGCTTCGGGTGACTGTAGATTGGGTGGAGGGGACATTGCTAACCTTCCGTGGATGGAGCAAAACCTAAGACGCAGAGACAATTTCATGCCATTCTTCAAGTCTGGCTGAGGCCATGTAGGCACAATTCCCCCCACTTCCTCTCTAGTCTTTCTATTAGGACTTAATGGTCATTTTGGTTGAGAATTTTAGCTGATTAGGTGGGGCCACAGTATAGAGATAATCTACTTAGTCTGCTGGTTTAAATTGTAACCTCATCTAACGATGCTTCAGTGGGAACATCTAGAGTACTGTTGAGTCAAATATGTAAGCCAGCCCAGTTCATCACAATCAATATACAGCATCTATTCAATCCGTATCTTATCAGCGCTTGCTATGCCCCAGCTTCTGTTAGGTCCTATGTTGCCCGTATTCCTGTGTCTATATGCTAAGGTTGTGGTATTGACCATAACTGGTTAATATGCTCACTGGTAGAGTGACAGCTAACCAGCTAACCATTATTTGACAAGAGTAAAGTAAATAAGGCTAAATGTGGGGGCAATTAAGTCCCCCAAAACATGTTGAGGCTACTGGAGCATCCTTCTACATCAAGAGGTTAGCAATGTGTAAATTTTTTTTTTCTGGAAAGATCTACAAGTCTGCTCTAGGTTCTCAGGCTTAAGTCTTGGAGCTGAGTAACTCCGGGAAGCTGGGAGCTCTGAACTCAGAGAACAGAATGGGAGTGGGTGCTGTGCAGTTTCCCCAGATCTCAGTACACTCCTCAGTGAGTGCTCACTAGTGATTGGCTGAGATCACATTCTTTCGTGGTGACTGAGAGGAGCACTGGATTATCCCCCTGTAAACATGCTTGGGGTAGACCTCTTGTTATTCTGGGGACACATAAAACTGGCCCAGTGTATTCACAAATAACACCTAGGAAGTGTTTGCCGGAACATACTGTCTGAAAGTAGACTGTAGGATGAGATGTTTTCCTGTTAGTGACTTTGACCCATCTTCTTTCCCTCTCTTTTCCATTGCTGTTCCAGGCTACCATCGCCAGTACCGCCAGGAGCCTGTCAGCTTTGGCAACATCGGTTTTGGAACCCCCTACTACTATGTGGGCTGGTACGAGTGTGGAGTCTCCATCCCAGGAAAGTGGTGACCAAGGATCAGCTTCCTGCAAGTTCACCCTCCCGGCCTGCTTGACTAACTTGCACTAGGGACTGTGGGCAAGATAAAGACAGTGCTCCAAGCCCGCCTCCCCAGAGTATCAGGAGGCCACAGGGTGGACACAGGGCATTTGGTCCTCTTCAGTTGGGATTTGGCCACATTTCTTGGTCTGGACTATAAATAGAATCCAGTTTTACTGAAACTTCACTTCTCCATGCTTTGTTTATTCATAATCACACATTCCAGAGACATCAACTTAGCAGCAGATCCAGTGTGACCTCCAGACCCTTCCGGCACAAAATTTGGACAGTCTGGGATCTCCAGGGAACAGCACTGTCATGCTGTGTTTGCTTTACAAAATGCTTTCCGCTTTTCACATCTTTGAATCAGCTGAGTTTAAGCTTCACACCTGTTTGTATGAAGTAGAATTGAATTGCTGAAATTACCAAAGGAAATACACTCTCTTTGGGATTTACACTAAAGACTTATCCACCACTGGGCTAAGTGCATCAAATCTTATTTGTAAATTCTCAATTTTGATACATATGTGTGTATATATGCATATACATATCTACACTCATCAAGAATATTGATTAAACTTGATAAATTTATATTTGTTCTTTAGATGAATGTGTGTAAGACTTTGTGGACAAAGGTTCTGTTTGTTAATGTCTTTCTGAGGTGTCCAAGATATGGGTTCTTGGAAGAATATAGATTCTGTGAAAAGGTATGCATGCTTCTAGTAGTTGCTGTTGAACTCAGGCCGCAGTGGAGGCATTGATGAGCAACACCATTACCTGCAAACCAAGTGCTTTTCTCCAGGCTTTTAATATCACGGAGCAGATGACTTTATTACCTTTGTTGAAGCATGTGTGTGTGTGTGTGTGTGTGTGTGTGTGTGTGTAGGCTTGTGTGCATGATTTTGTGTGTGTGTGTGTGTGTGTAGGCTTGTGTGCATGTGTGTGTGTGTGTGTAGCCTTGTGTGTGTGTGTAGGCTTGTGTGCATGATTTTGTGTGTGTGTGTGTGTGTGTGTGTGTGTAGGCTTATGTGCATGTTTGTGTGTGTGCACTTGGATGTGTGTGCAGAGGCCAGAGATCAGCTCAGACATCCCTGCGCCCAGAAGCTATCCCCCTTGTTTGTTGAGATAAGGTTTTTCACTGAGAGTTGGAATCTACTGATTGTTCTAGACTGGCTGGCCAGTGAGACCTAGGGATCTGTCTGACTCTGACACTGCCCCCCACACACAAGTACTAGGATTGCAAGAATGTGCCACCACACCCATTTGTGTGTGTGTGTGTGTGTGTGTGTGTGTGTGTGTGTGTGTGTGTGTACTGGGTATTCTACTCAGTTTACTCAGGTTTACTCAGCAAGTGCTCTCCTGACTGGTTCTCACCAACCTCTTTATCTAATGTGTTTCCAGATGAATGAACACTTTAGGTTCAATGTGATTTTAAAGTCATGTCTTTAAAAATTCCGTTTTCCTTTCTTTCCGTCTCTACATCTATTCCTGAAATGGAAGCATCTTCCTCCCTGGACTGTAACACAGAGGGTGCATCTGGACCTTCTGTTTCCACTGTTGTAAACGTGTTCATCCTTCCTACGGACCCCAGCTAGCCCTGTGAATGAAGGGCTTCTCTTCTCACACTGTGTCAGCGTCAGAGGAGCTGAGAAGGAGATGGGTTGGAGGAAAGTGCTGCTGGGTCTCAGGGCCAGTCCTGACACAGACCGCGGGCAGAGCGCAGTGCAAGAGTGTGGGGCTGGTGGTTTTCAGACCCCGCACTGTGCTGAGGTAAAACCTGTGTATCTGGCAGTTCTGATGGTAAAACTTACAAGGACACAGCTATCTTTTCACAACTTGGAGACCAGCCTGTGATGTCAGGCACCTTCCTGGCATTCCACCATGACTGCTGCACAGTGGCAACAGCAAAGAAAACAGCCTGAGAAAAAGGCTAGAATTTCTCCAAATAGCCTGCAGCACCTGGGATGCTTTTTTGCCAAGGAGCTATGACTGGGGCCCACCCCACCCCTCAAAAATTGTGCATTTAGATATAATATTGTGAAAGTTTTTGCATTTTCTGTAGGTCCAGTGTGCAGTTCTCAAGTGTGAACTTTGTGGATGACAAAAATCACACCACAGTGTCAAAGGTCATGCCCATCTGCTTTAGAGGGACAGGTCGTATGTTTATCCACATTCAGTTTGCAAATTACACAGGATTCTTTCAGCAGTTTTGGGAGGTTCTCACACATAATAGGGAGATTGTTGAAGAAGATGCTTTAGTTTCCGCACTGGCCAGCATCCAAATGTGCTTCATGGTGCCAGATTGAGGGTAACCCACAAAACATTTTCAGAAAGTATATAATCTGCAGGACTTGCCCCATGGAGCCTGTGATCTGGCATCTTTCTCTGCTCTCAGTAGAAGGATAGTGACTTGAGAACCAGAGACTGAAGCATAGGCAGCAAATCAGGAGTGATCTCCAGGTTGATCTAATCAATAAGACAGACAGACAGGCAGACAGACAGACAGACAGAAGTGCTAGAGAGATGGCTCAGCAGTTACAAGCACTTGCTGCTCTTGCAAAGGACTCAAGTTTGGTTCCCAGTACCCACATCTGGTGGCTCACAGCCTCTTATAATTCCAGATCCAGGGAATCTGACATCCTCTCCTGGCCTCCACAGGACCAGCACACACATGAACACATACACACAAAGACACACACGCATAAAAAATTTTAAAAGAAAGAAAGATAGGTAGATAAATTGATAGATAGATAGTAAATGATAGATTATAGATGATAGATAGATAGATAGATAGATAGATAGATAGATAGATAGATAGATAGATAGATA
>CABHPH010116231.1:42203-59835 GCA_902168325.1 Peromyscus nudipes
ATAGATAGATAGATAGATAGATAGATAGATAGATAGATAGATAGATACTATCAAAGGTCTTGACTGGGGCAATTGACTCACATGGTTATGGAAGATGACAAGTTCCACAGCAGCCTGTCTGAGAGCTGGACTGTCTGGAATGCTGGCAGTACAACTGGGTTTAGAGCTGAAGGACCTAGATCCAAGGACATCAAGGGTGTTACTGTCAGGCCAAGATCAAAGGCCTGAGAACCTGGCTGGGCCAATGGCGTCCAGAGGTAGTGATCCTGGAGTTCTCTGTGTAGAAGAGCATGCCCAGCTCCAGGAGAATGAAAGCATGCTAGCTTTCCCCTTTCTCTGTTTTCCCAGAGGTCCCAGCTGACTGAACAGTGTCGACTCACACAGAGGGTGGGTCTTCCCCACCAGTCCGCTGACTAACATGCCAGCTTCCACAGAGAACAGACAATCCCTCTAACACATCATTGGTTCTCTAGGCATTCCTTGATCCAGTTGATACCAAAAATGAACCATCCTGAGGAGTGCTATCAGCAACATTCCATTCCAATTAAATTACAGAACACATCAAATCAGTCTCTGGTGGTCATTTTGCATTTTTAGAAGTGCAAATTCTGGGTGTGACACTTTAGAAAGTCCATTGAAAGCAAGGTGACATTGAAGACAGAGGAAGGCATGAAAACACGAGACCATATTGCAATGACATCTACGAGATGCTTTGTCAGAAGCCTGTGATGAAAGAGAGAGCTTGTCAACTCCAGATGTTAGAGCAGATCCCCATGGGGTCACAGGGAAAAGGAATTTCTCAGAGTGACAAGGAATTTTAAAAGAGTCCAGCCACGAGTGAGTGAGTGTCTCTGTAAAATGGCGAGCTGCCCTTCCACAGAGGAAACTTTAAACACAACCAAGGATGATGATCCCTGGGGTCGATGGCCACACTGTTGTATGTGGCCTGTGAATCCACAATGGTCTGTACACATCTGAAGTGCTGTAAATGATGCAAAAGAGGTTAAAAAAAACAGTAGCCTGGGACAGAGACCACAAACAGTGTTTGAGGCCTGAAAAATTTATGATCTGACCCTTTTAGGAAAAGTCTGTAGAGTCACGAGTTTTGAGTTTTCAAGGCTTAAAGTCTTAATTTAAAAGTAATGTATACTAGTCTGGGAAGAGATCTTTGTAAAGTGCTTGCTGTGGTTTGAGTTGGACCCCACATAAAACAAAAAAAAAAAAAAACAAAAACAAACAAACAACAACAAAACACATTTAAAAAAAGCCTGTGTATCATGGCATATGCTTTTAATCCCAAACAGAGGCAAGTGGAACCTGGGACCTCACTGGCCAGCCAGCCTCACAGAACTGGTGAGTTTCAGATGAATTGAGAGACCCCGTCTCGAAGATAGGTTCCAAGTTCAGTTGATAAAGTGCCTGCTACCTAAGTGTGAAGACTGGGGTTGGACTCCTAAGCACCATTATGAAAAGTTGGGCACAGTGGCATGCACCTGTAACCCCAGCTCTGGGGTCAACCAGACTACCTAATTGTAGCTATAGTTTTCTCCAGTCCGGCCTGGTCCACAGTCAGGACAAATCTCTGTCACCTGCCAGTCCCACAGCTGCTCAGACCCAACCAAGTAAACACACAGAGACTTATATTGCTTACAAACTGTATGGCCGTGGCAGACTTCTTGCTAACTGTTCTTATATTTTAAATCAACCCATTTCTATTAACCTGTAAGTTGCCACATGGCTTGTGACTTACCAGTATCTTTACATGTTGCTTGTCATGACCGCAGCTGGCAGCGTCTCTCCCACTTAGCCTTCCACTTCCCAGAACTCTTCTCCTCCTTGTCCTGCCTATACTTCCTCCTGCCTGGCTACTGGCCAATCAGTGTTTTATTTATTAATCAATCAAAGCAACACATTTAACATACAGAACATCCCACAGCACCTAATCAATAAACTTTTTATTTAAAGGAGAGGCCATGCACACAAGTGTTCACATTCACACAAACAAGAATACCATACATGAACAGCACACACACACATACCAACATGGATGGCTTCTGAGGAACAATGCCCAAGGTTTACATCTGGCCTCCATACATGCACACATACTTATACACATACTTGCATGTATATTAACATGCACACACTAGCGTACACTAGCATATATTGTTTCGTATGTTTGTGTTCTTTTGTCTTAAACTATGTTTATTGTTCTGACCACCATCTCCATGTGACCTGAGGTCTGTGTTTTGTGGTTGTGTCCTGGGTTCCCATGCTTCTGGCTTGGAAAGCCCTTTGCTTGTGTTGTGATCTTGGGAACTATTAAGCCCTTTAGGCAGCTTTATGCACATTTAACATAGCCATTTACTTAAAATGTAGTGTGTAGCATTTTCCAAATGAGTGTTGACTTATTTTTTCCCTTTTGACCTATTCAAGCCACAGATTTGGGTTAGTTGGTGGTAAGGCGGGGAATTTGAGAATGTGAGGAGAATGGCATTAGGGTGGGTTGGACTCTCTCAGCATGGAAAACAGCTCTTAGTCATTGTGAGTAATCACAGAACAAGTCCACTGAAAGCATCAGGCTCTGACCTGTAACTTCTTTTCATTTTTTTCTTACTACAATTGTTTTACTTTATGTGAATGGGTGTTTTGCTTGAATATAGGTCTGTGTCTTTGGAGGGTACTGGATCCCCTAGAACTGGAGTTATAGGCAGTTATAAACTGCCATGTAGGTGTGGGTATCAAACCTGGGTCCTCTTCAAGAGCAGCAAGTATGCTTAACCAGTGAGCATCACTCCAGCTCCCAGACCTGTAACTTCTTATACAGTACCTCCAACCATCTCCTTAAGGTGTAACTATTGCTGAGTGGTGGTGGCAGATGCCTTTAAACCCCAATGCTTGGGAGGCAGAGACAGGTGGATCTCTGAGTTTGAGGCCAGCCTGATCTACAGAGCAAGTTCCTGGACAGTCAGGGCTGTGCAGAGAAACCCTGTCTCAAAAAAAAAAAAAAAGTAACTATTTTGCAGAGGACTGGGTCCAGTTCCCAGCACCCACATCCATCAGCTCATGACTGCCTGTAACTCCAGTTCTAGAGGCTCTGACTCCCTCTTCTGGTCTCTGCAGGCACCTGCACGTATTTGGTGCACATAAACTCACACAGGCATACACCCATACACATAAATAAATAAAAGGTGTCTTTGTTGGTAAGGTGTCATACTTGGATGATTTACTCTTTAAAATAATGTAAAGTACTTTTCCAAACCCTTCACTCAGATCCTAGATCATGCACCAGTCTCAGATTAGGCTGAGCTCAGGGATACTGTGGAAAAAGAGCTCACACCTTCATCCCCCAAGGAACCTCACACTCCTTACAACAGGGAAGCGCTTTTGTGAAACTTTGGCCATCCAGCGTCAGATCCTCCCGTCTGATCCCCCTACCTTATCCCCCTAGATTTTAGCCTTTTCAAATCTCCCAAAAGGTGATAGTGAGTGGTCTTGTTAGGGTAGATGGATAGAATGCAAGCCAGACATGCTTAGGGCCAAGTGGGCAGCCCAGGTGGGGTTGGGGGCATGCTTTGGCATCCACTCTGGGGCAAGGAGAAAGGAGGAGGTGGCTACAGAGGATGACTAAGCTGTAGTCACCTTGCTCTCTCAGATAGGGAGGAACTGTGAAAGGAGCTTGAAGTTTATTCTTTCCCTCTGAGGGCTTGATAATTTTAGTCAGTCAAATATACAGACAACAGGAAAAGGAATATGCAGGTTTCATTATGAGCTTAAGTACAGGAGCTGCACACATTTGGTCTGAGGCGGGGAGGGGACATAAAAGAGGCCAGTTTTTGAGAGAAGTGATACGTGAAGGGGAAGGTGTAGTCTTGGGGTGCAGATGGTCTCCCGAACAACAGCCACTGTGGCCACTTCTGTCTGGGCTAGCGTCGGATCATTTGTCTCTTCCTCTTGCAGGCAGAGTGTTCCCAGGGCAGACAGCGAGATGCTGGGTGGACAATCCTGTGGCTTCCTCTGCTATGTACTAAAGGGACAGCCTCAAATCCCTTCCTGTGACTGCGGGGCTCTGCAGCTTCACTAATAACCGGTTCTAAATGTGCAAAAGAAATACGTTTCAGGAGGGACTTTTCCTCACCCACGTGGACGTGGGTGTCTTTCCCCTTAAACTTGGTTAAACTTTTTAAGGGAAACCAATACACAGTTAGACGTGATTGATACTGACAGATAATGTAGGCTGAACAAATATTGATACATATAACTAAGAACTCGGTTCTGCAGGAAGTAAAAACATGTCACCTCACTGTTGGGAGACATTGTCTTGGGAGCATCCCGATACAGAGAAAGGCAGAACTTCTCGAAAACACAAGTGCAGTGGAATGAAGCTGACCTGGCCTTTCATGGTGGGTTAGGAAATGTTTCTCAGACTTCCTTCTCGGACTCCTCTATGAAGTAGAAATGTTAGAGTCTTTTAGAGAAGTCTCAACACATCCAAAGTGAAGTCATTTTACAATGAGCACTGTCCTAATAAGGCAACTCGCTTTATGTCACTTTCATTCAGACCTCGTCTTCTGTTTCTAGTCGGGCTGGGACTGCCAGTTTATACCAAGTGACAGTCCTCACACAGGGGCATGTAAGGATCAGTAAGCCTAGCCAGGGCCTCAGTCTACACCTTTGAGTCTGGATCTGAGAGACCTGGGCAGGCAGCTAAGAACAGCTGAGTTTCCTGAGGGCTTACAGGCATGGAGTCAGGGGAGGGCACAGTGTGTGACCAACGGTAAGCGGAAATAGTGTTCTTTCACGTCATAAGCACTCAGCGGAAGCTGGTCGCTAGGAGAAAATTGACATGCACACAACAGAACAAGAGCAAGATTTATCCAAGAAAGGGGCCCAGAACAGTCCCCCAGAGACCCAGGAGCATGTCACACAGCATCTTCTGTCCCGAGACTGTGGCTTTGCTCTTACATAGACATGTACTCACCATCTGTGACAGTGAGTTGTAGTTAGTGGGGAACAAACTGTGGTCTGAGAGGAACAAAAACTTGTTAGCCCTTCCCAAGGGTTTGCTTGGGCCTTGCTTTATCTATAGTCAGGCTATTTCTGGGCTGAATTATAATTGAGTTGAAAATGGTTTGTGCTCTGGTTCACAGTTTGAAAATGACAAGGAGAATATTATTCATATATCTGCCCATATGTTAGTAACAGTACACTTTAGAAAGTGCTTACTGAGTGCCAGACTCATACTGTTTGGAAACTCATGTACCATAAAACTCATCTTTAGTGCGTGCTTCTGTAAGTTTTGACAGATGCACAAGGTCGTGTACCCACTCACAGCAGAGCAATGCTGTCACCACAAGTAACCCCTTTCTCCACCTCCTGCTCCCCAACCACCAATCCGTTTTGTATAATTTATGTTTTTCAGGATGTTGTGGAAGATAAATCATACAGACAATTCATCTGAGAGTTCCACGTGTTGTTCCAAACTCCAGGAATTTGTTCTTTTTAATTATGAATAAATTTGCTATAAGTTTCCATGCACAGGACTTCTTTATAGAAGATATCATTAAGAAAAAAAAAAAACATGACCAGGCAGTGATGGTGTACGCCTTTAATCTCAGCACTCAGGAGACAGAGGCAGGCGGATCTCTAAGTTCGAGGCCAACCTGGTCTACAGAACAAGTTCTAGGACAGACTCCAAAGCTACACAGAGAAACCCTGCCTTGAAAATCAAATCAAATCAAAACAAAACAAACAAACAAAAAACAACCAAGCCATGCACTGGGAGAAAATACATGATAATCATACGTCTGGTCAAAAATGTATTTCCATACCGTGTTAAATACTTGGTCTTAATAATAAGAAAACAATAGCCAGTTAAAATAAGTGGGTAAAATATTTTTAAACTACTTTGTCATTTTGGGGTATATGGGTGTTTTGTCTGTGTGCATGCCACATTCATGCAGTGCTTAGCCTCTTCATGCCCATTGAGGGCAGAAGAAGGTATTGGATCCCATGGGACTAGAGTTATAGAAGATTGTGAGCTGCCATGTAGGTGCTGGAAATTGAACTCAGGTCCTCTGGAAGAGCAGCCAGTGCTTTTAATAACTGTTCCATGTCTCTAGGCGCTAAAATATTTTCAAAAAGACATTTCACTAATGATATTTGGATGGACACTAAGCATAAGAGCAGACAGAGAATAAAGTTTCTCATTGTAACATTTACTGTTTATTTTTATGTGTCTGAGCATTTGCCTGCGTAAATGCCCTGGTTAACCAAGATGCACTTCGGTTGTATCATGGCTTTGGTCTGTCATCAGTTCTCCATTTGGGGTGAGTAGGTTTGTTCACATCCACCCAGGAGTAGTGCCATGCAACAGGGGCCCAGGCTCACCACCAAGCTTTGCTTGCACAAGACAGAATCGGAGCAGCAGAGCATTGATTTGGGAGACAGTGTAAGATCTGAGCCATTGCCTGTGGACAAGGGAGAGGTCAGACTCAACCTTAGCCTAACTAGGCTAAGGTCAGACTCAACCTTAGCCTAACTAGGCTAACCCACACTGTGCAAAAACATGAGCGTCCTTGAGAGGACGACAGCAGGACAGAGTGGAAGTGGCCAGGGGAGGTGGCAGGTAGAAAGCTCTAACTCATGCTTGTAGTGTCCAGTGGCTTTTCCAGCCCAATGTTCCAAATTCTTCCACATAAGAGTCCAACAAGCCTAAAAGCCAGGCCAAGTTTATTATAGCAATGACCCTACTTCCTTGATACCAATTTCTGTCCTGATTTCATTGCAATTATTGTGATAAAATACTTTGATAAAAAGCAACTTAAAAAGGATTTAGTTAGCACACAGTTCCACAGTCCAGTCTGCAGCTGCAGAGCAGTCAAGGCAGCAGGAGCTTGATACAGCTGCTCACGTCACATCCGCAGTGAAGAGCAGAGAGAAATACATGCATACCTGCCTATCTGCTGGCTTGCTGCCCTTTGCTCGGTTTCTCTACTCTTAAATAGTTTAGAGGGGCTGGAAAGATGGTTCAGTGGTTAAGAGGACTAGATGTTCTTCTAAAGAGCCAGGGTTTGATTTCTAGCACCCACATGGCAGCTCACAATCACCTGTAACTCCAGGCATCAGAAGAGGCTAAGCAACTTTCCCAAACTTCTGCTGCACCATGAACTCAGGATGGCTGCCTGTGAGACCATCACGTCAACTGAAGACGAACCCCGCAGAGTGGTTAGGAGTATGTTTTGTATATGGAAAGCCTTCCGTTAATTGCAGAGATCTTTGTTTGATGAACAGTTTGCTCTTTGGTTTCCTAGGCTCTAACATTCACTCACACATTCACTTGTGAGTGCATTTTGCCCCTCTATGTCTTGGGCATCACGGTAGCAGACATCCCAACACTCTCATTAATTACACAGAAACTTCGCTCATATGTTTGGATATAATTAAACCCCTGTGCATTTGTGCTGTCCCTGTTCCTCCAAATTTGATACTAGGTAGTCAGCCATCTGCAATTTATTAACTTAGGTTCTGTTCAGTCAACCTTATTCATTTCAGCCATTTCTTAGCAGGAGGAGACAGCTGGATGGATGGGATGACTCATATTTGTCATTCCAGAATTTGGGAAGCAGAGGCAGGAGGCTTGCCATGAATTTGAGGCCAACTGGAGCTGCATAGTGAGCCCAAGGCCAACCAGGGTTACACATAGAGAGACTGTGCCTCAACAAAACAAAATGGTCAAAGTCATACTTTTTTTTTTTTTATAATGTGGAAATAACAAGAATCTTAATTCAGTCTGAAATTCTAACCTCACTAGTTTTGGGTCAGTTTGGCCAATGGGAGTGGTCCTCAGCTATGAGTGGTCCATATTTAGAGTTCTTTGTCCCTACCTTCTGCTATAATAACCTAGACGAACAAATATGTCTCCCCTGAAAGGCCACCTGTGCCCTCTAAGATTTCTAAACATATGAACAGATTTCATCCATACAAAAATCTTTAAACTCCCTGAATTCTTGCTATATAGGTTCCTAAAAATTTGACCTATTTGCCGAAATTAAGCATATGTATTTAAGATAGAAATTACAAACCTTTCTCGGTGTCTCTGTGGAAAAGACCTTTTAACACAATAAACAGCATGTGATGAGGTCTGAGCAATACTGTTACTTTTTCAGGCATGCCCATGCAGTGGTGCTTGCTTGTGGGTATTGGTAAAAGCTGTTGGAACACATGTAGACTGAGCCACCATGGTTATTCACGTAACACCTGTGCACAGTCTCCACGGCGAGCGACCGTGTGGAGGCCTGTTTTTAAAAGGAATTTTGAAGAGATAAGTCTCTGGTTCATGTTAATTTATTTCTGTTTGAAGTCATCAAAACCCACTACCAAATTTGAAATGTAACTGAAGTGCCCATTTTTCATATTTACCAGGAGAGAAGAAGTACACTCATTAAGTACACACCAACTTACACAAATGTCCTCACATCATCTACTGTGATCACTCTGCTGATCAGGTGCCAAGACCTATTCAAGCAGCATGTGGGCCCCTCCAGACCCAGGCATCATGAGGAAATCCATAACTCCCATCAGCTCTTGGCTTCTTTTCTCTTTTGAAAGGAGGAAAAATTCAGATATGACAATCCTGAGAATCTTTTTAGAGACATCGGAGGCTGCATGTGGTAAGAGAGAAAAAATAGGGGTCCCTGCCTCTGAGATGGTGCCATCCCCTTTGGGTTGGGTTTACAGCTATAAAAGATGACCTGCATCAGCCCACAGGATGAGGATGGCCCATGTGACCTTTGCAGGAAGGCTGTGGTGTCCAGAGTTCTCCCCTGTGACAAACATTGCCATCTTCATCAGTGAACAGACATAACAGTAACATTCCCAATGTTCCGATTCTCTTTGTCATCAGAAGCCAAGTGTGCTATCTCCAGGCACGATCAGCTGGTGTCCACTGAAGCATCCCAGCACTCCCTTGCCTGCTGTGGGGATTGTGGGTAAGTGTTGTGATAGGCCCTTCCCCATCCTGGCATCTGGATGAGCTCAAAGAACAAAGCTACCTGTTGGGTGTATGCGTCCCACTGAGGTAGAGGAGTGTGGTCTGCTGTGGTCCTCTTGTTACTTAGTGACTCTTGGGTACCACAAAGTCACTAGCTCATCCTGGCTGATGTCTGATGCTTTAGCTCCTCCAGAATCCACTTCCTTCCTTCAGGTAAAGCTCCCCAAAGAGAACCATCAGCATCCTCCACCGTGCATCTGATGTGGATGAAGCTACCCTCTCCTCCAGCTTCAGGAGTGGAGTGGACATGTGACAAGAGCCAGGCATGTGAGAGAATCTGTCCTTTTAGGGTCCAGGATGCTAATAATTGCAGGGAAGCCAATGAGCACCACTCTCTCTGCCACAATGTATAAAGAAGTGCCTTCTCTCCAGCAAGGCTAGGCTGGGAAGATATGCATCTGACGCTCCTTCTGGTCATCTCCCAGTAGCCGTAAAATACCCAAACTGACACATAATTAGACATAGCCCATTAGATGAAGAGAAGCAGGTTCCAGGAAACATAAGCTGAGCCCCTGGTTTTGGCCTACCCTGGAACAGAACACCACATAACATCACAATTAGCTGAGTCCACAGTAGCTATTGGGTCTAAGTCAGTTGTAATGGGGCTTGTGAAACTTAAACCTGAAATAACCCTGATAAACTCTTAGAGAAAACATGCGTGGTGGGAGAATTCACAGCCTTCCCATCTCTTAGATGCTGCTAATGACAGCTCTGTGAGAAGTGACGTAGGTAGGAAGCGACGAGTGACTCGGGAAGGAGGTGGGCATGGCCAGGAGCCAGTGGTTAGTGGATTGAGCACCAGGGTCAGGATGCTGAAGGGGTGGGCTGGGTGGGCAGAGGGTTTTAGTAAGTGACTCTAAGAGTGTGGGGCCCTGGGTTTGGGTCTTCTCACTGTCCCTCAAGAAAAGCCAGACAAGGATGGATGTCTTTCTAATTATAGTTGGCTTTTAGGCTGCATCCTTGAGTTAACAGTGTTCTGTCCCCGGGTCATATGAGTCTCTAGATTTACACATTTTATATTTCTGTTTGTAGAGCCCGGTTTTCATGGATGCTTTAAGTGGAATACTTTCTTCCTCCTCAGTTTTAATTCTTCTGTTTATAACTTTTCTTTTGACTTGAGAAGCCTTCAAACCTGGCCAACAACATTGTATTTTATCCAGGATTAATATTACTAGGAAAACACTGAAATGCTCCTAGGAAGTGACTCATACGAGACTACACTGTCCAAGTTTTGAGTATAATTTTATTCTTAACAAACTGTACAACAAACAATTTTATTTTATGCAGAAACTGCCTTCAGAAAGCACGAAAGTTGTGTGCTTCATGCTTCACATGAAGTCTGTGCTGAACCAAGTGCCGTAGGCAGCCCTGTGGGAGTATTTTTTAATGTTTGTGAGGGGCCAGGCCACTGTGGGCAGTGCCACCCCAGGACTGGTGGTTCTGAGCTGTATGAGAAAGCAGGCTGAGCACGCCATGGTGAGCAAGGCAGTAGACAGCATCCTCCGTGGTCTCCGCTTCAGTGCCTGTTTCCAAGTTCCTGTCCCGACTTCCCTCCACGATGGATTGTAACCTGGGGGTTGCAAGATTAAACCAACCCTTTCTTTCCCTCACAAGTTGCTTCTGATTATGGTGTCCATCACAGCGACAGGAAGCAAACCAGGACTCTGGGTTTACATCTCAGCAGACAGGTCAAGTGCTGTTCCGGAGAGGCCGCCACGGTTTTAGAAGCATAGCTCCAACTTTGCAGTGTTGCTTTTGAGCTCCTTAGGATTCAGGTCAAAGTTCACACGATGAAAAAATGCTGACTGACAGCACAGGTATGGGATGGGACGACAGATCAGGCACGTGTTCACCTGGATAGGCCACACTGAGGCTCCGGTGTCCCCAGTCTCCCTCCCATATGCATGATGGACCGGGACAGGGGACACCCATGTAGAATTTTGCTACTGCTCCAGAGACAGAGAGGAGGAGTCCAAATATCCGAGGCTCCCTTGTACCCCAATGGGACAGAGATGTGGCATTAGAAGTTAGGTCTGTTTTCCTTCGTATCAGGGAATGAGAGTGACAAGCACCGTACAAATAATTCTTCCCAGAGATCTGTGCTTGCTGTCACGCTGGAGAAGAGGGGAACAGACACAATGCACTTAGAAGTAAATGTCCCGAAGGCCTAGCTTCTCACTGATGCACAGCAGGTGACCAGGGAAAGGTCCCTTAGCCTCTGGGTGCCGACCCAGCCAAAACAAGGAGAATGGTGTCACTCCTCAGCCTCAGTATCCCTTCCCATCAGTGGCCTCTCCTCGTGCCCTCTTCCAGACTGTTGGGGAAGGGCTGGTTCTTCAGCCAGGCAGCCAGGTCCAGTTCTCTTCTTACACCCTGACCACTCTGTCCTTCTCCACCTGTGCTGAGAACAGGAAGCTAGAAGCAGAGCTATGAGCAAAATTCTAAAAATGGGAAGGCTAAAAAAAAAAAAAAACTGGTACCATAAATGTGACTGGAGAGGTGGCTCAGAAGTCAAGAGCTCATACTGCTCTTACAGAGGACCCGTCTTCAGTTCCCAGCACCCACATTGAAAGGCTCACAACTGCTGGTAAGGTTAGGTCCATGGGATCAGACGCCCTCTGTTGGCTTCTGCAGGCAAACACACATGAGTACACACACACACACACACACACACACACACTTAAATGTCTCAAGTACAATTATAAAATATAGCATTATAGATTAATTTCACCCAGTCCCCCAAGCCTTTCGAATCTCTGTGGATTTTCTTTCTGTCAGTAATTCTATCTATTCTCACTTCTAATCTCCTTTTAGAAATCTGGGAACACCACTTTCCCCTCCATCTTCATTCCCATTCTTCCTGATGTCTGATAAGTCAGCTGCTAACAATAACACAAGAGTCAACTGCATTTAATCTGTTTAGATTTCATTTTGATCTATGCTGCATGCTTCCATATTCTACAGACAAAAAAAAATCTGTTTTGGAAACTGTGTGTTAAATCTAAAAGTACATTTTTGGGAAATAGTCTCAGATGCAATCTGGAATAAATTTTATTTAAAATATTGATGAAAACATTTTTGGCTTCTGAGCAGGCATCCATTCTCTGCTGAGTATTTACTTGAATGTTCTTGCTTAAGTCAACATAATTACATTATTTGGTTTGCTTCAACTCAGCTATAAGCTATTATGCTATTAATAGTTGTTAGAACCTAGATTTGTGTATAGTAATCTGCTAGCTAGACATTTCAGGCATGATCTCTAACTTTGAAAACTAGCAGTCTGATTAGAAAAAAAAATAGAGCAATTCTAAGGTAATTTGTAAGCCAAATGGAGCACTTAGGAAAAGCCAGGGATGAGAAGAATCACACCATACTCCCCTCCCACACCATGACAGACATTACTAATCATTGCTGTATGATCTCTGTGGCCAGGGTGGTCCTGGGATCTTTTTCATTAGTCACTACCAATCTATTAGAGTCAGCATGCTAACTATGCCTCATATCCACTTCTGGGATAGATTGCATAACTGCTCAGAGGGCTTCCAAGTTGAATAATTCTGTTTGGGTCTGTGCCTGCAGGCTTTGTGCTTGAGAAGTAGCTGGGTAATTATGAGATCTGTTAGTTGAAAATGAATCCATGGCCCATGGATCTTTAGTGAATTTTTCCACCAATCAACTCACATCATGAATTCATGTAGTACTGTGAAGAAGCATTTGGAAGATTAATCAGAAAGTTCTGAAATCTGAAATTTAGATAAATCTGTAAACTGAAGAGACCCAGAAGAATAAGATTCCACTGTGTTCTGCCACTAACTAATGATGTGATCTTGGGCAATAACCAACTTCTTTGGGATTTGAACTTTATCATGAGGACACACACAGAGAAAGAAACATTTTAATAACATTTTTTCCTTAATGATCCAAACCAGTAAACTAGTATCAATATTGGATGAAAACACAATGGTTCTGCTTGAACCTGATGGTTAGAGTCTTACCCTGGGTCCCTATATAAGTCTTGTGGAAACTCCTGGAGTACATGCAAGCAGCATTTGTGACCCAAGTGACCAAATCTGGAAACTCCCTAGATAAGAGACTCGTTGACTCTCTCCCAGCTGAGCAAACACAAGTCAATGGATGTGAATCAGCCGTACCTGACTCAGTGTGGTTGTGCTGGGCTTTGCTAAAACAAGACCCTGGGGCTGGGGCACAGCTCAGTGTTGGATCTTATCATGGAGGAGGTATTGGGTTCCATGCCCCGGGCTGCTGAAATAAAATAAAATAATACCAATACGTACAGGAAATGACTTCTCTCGGGGGAATTTCGAAGCAGAGAAAGCGAGGGTGCCTTGTTATGCTTCAGGCTGCTCACTTCCCACTCTCTCATGACGTCCTGTTTTGGGAACTTCTGTGCAGCTGCATGATTATTTTCACATTACTTCGCTCTCACTAGCTCGGGACAGTGTGAGGTCACTTCTGTATACATACAACGAGGAATGCATAAACCCCTAATGGGTTCAGAGGCCAGATTTCTAACTTCAGTCTGTTTGTGGTGTTTTGACATTTTCTTCCCGACACCAGCTCGGCAACACATGACAAGCTTTTTAATGTTTATTGTTGCTGCCATGAGAATGGTTTGCAGGGACCTGTGCTTTAGTGAGACATCCAGCCCATGAAGCTCCCCGTTTGGCTAGCATGTATTTCGAGCTAGTGCCTGTGACGGTGAAGCAGTTTTTGATCATGGAGAAGCACAGGGAATACAGCAGGTGCCTGTCAGCTAGGCGTTGTATTTGATCTGGAGTCACATGTGCTGGTTCGTGTTGGGGAAGCCTGGGAGTTCTTTTTTTTTTTTTTTTTTTTTTTGATTTTTCGAGACAAGGTTTCTCTGTGTAGCTTTGCGCCTTTCCTGGAGCTCACTTGGTAGCCCAGGCTGGCCTTGAACTCACAGAGATCCACCTGACTCTGCCTCCCGAGTGCTGGGATTAAAGGCGTGCGCCACCAACGCCCGGCAACCTGGGAGTTCTTTACATGGCCCTCACCCAGACAGCTTAGGGACTCAGGCCTGCTGGAGTTGTGCAAAGACAAAAGGCAAGTGAAATCACTTAACACGTCCTGCTTTGCGATGGCTCACTCCCGAGGAACTAAATAGAACTCTGGAGAGTCCATTCTGTGATCAGTTTTCATAATGAGTTTCCTGAGCTCGAGGGTGTTGAAGATGCTGGGTCAGCTGTGGGTGATCCAGGGATTATCATAGTCCTGCTAAGAAGCAGAAAAACACCTTAAGGATAAATAGACCTGGCCAAGATCCAGCAACACTGGAAGCCAGTTTTGCCAACTCTAACCCAAGCTACAGCAGGTGAGCAGACATATTAACATTTCTTTATGGTAGGAGAATCTTTAAAATGGGAAAAGTGAAAGAGAACCAGAATCTGTAGATCCCTGGCTCCAGAGGGGGAGTTCTGAAGCATTGGCATTTTCTTGTCTGATTCCACAGTGGCACATCACATCTGCCTGGCTTGTGGATCTGTGTCCTAAATGACTGTATTCACCCACTAGGCATGAAGGGGCTGGCCCTTCCCGAGTCTTGTACAATGGAAGACAGTTCTAGAGCCTGCATATAGGAAACATGCCTTCCTGAGCCACCCCAGACCTGCACTAGAGTGATTCTAAGGTCTTGGAGACCAGCATGTGTTCCTTGCTGCTCCTGCTCCTGGGCTCCTCCTTGTCCCGAAGAGTCAAGTCACATCAACCCTGCCTCCTCTGTGAGTCTTTTTCTGTCCTTATGGTATCAGGTGCATTGCTGACTCCATGTGTTCCCATGAGTATTTATCTGCCTTGCCTTCGGAACCTAAGCTGAGAGCTGGGACAGTGACATTCTCATTTGCCATCGAATGCCAGGTCTTTGCAAAGATGGTCACCACTACAGAATTGAGTAGTACCTGTTGAACGAGTATCCGAATGGACAGGTAGGTGAATGGGTGGATAAATGCTCAAACGGTGATCACCATGCTTAGAAGATGATGCTGGAGGTTGAAGTCCTTATTTGCTGCCAACAGCATAGTCCTTACTGTGTGTTCTAGTTACTTTTCTGTTGCTGTGATGAACAGCATGATCAAAAACAACTTGGGGAGGAAACGGTTTATTTGGCTCATGGGTTACAGTCCATCATCAAGGGAAGCCAGTACAGAACCTGGAGGGGAGAACTGCAGCAGAGACCATGGGAGATGGCCGCTTGCTGTCTTGCTCCCAGGCTCAGGTTTAGCTAACTTTCTTATAGATAGCCCAAGACCACCTGCCCAGGCACCATCCACCATCCATCATCTACCATCCACCAGTATGCTGGACCTCCATATCAATCAGTAGCTGAGAAAATGTCACACCCACAGGGCAATCTGATGGAGGTAGTGCCTAAACTCCTCTTCCCAAGTTAGCCACTAAGATTGGCCATCATATTATGGGATGCATATCATATGGTGACTAAAGAGAGTGGAGAAGGAGGCGTGGGAACGAGCTTTGCGATGTGCAAAAGGTGATCAACTATAGGGAGGCTGGTCACAGCTCATTGTCTTTAGCAGGAATCATTTTGTCAGTCCAACTGGGCCACTTGATGTCATTAGGAGGTGAACATTGCCCATTTGAGATCCCAGATTGATTTTTGTCTATTACCACAGGTCTCAAAAGAGACAATGGCTACTGAGGAATCTGTGGGGTGGTAACAATTTTATAACATGGCCACAGCCCACTAAGTCACCACTTATGATGGCATGTTACTAAAGCCTGTCCTGAACTGAGTCCACACAACACCAAAGCAGTTGGGTGCTTAAGTGAGACTGGTTATTGTACGTAATTTAGAGTCCCAGGCTCAGTTATTGGTCAGAACAGGTCCTTTCAGCTCACATCTTGGCTTTGCTGTCTACAAATAATGTAATCACGGGGCTCAGGAAATGACATAGCGAGCTCTGGGACAAGAGCTAACGGGAATGAGAAGGAACAGGCAGTGGTTGAGGTGTATGATGGGAAAAGAGCCCCTGTTTCTTTTAGAATATCTGAGAGATCACGGGGCTGAGGCACAGCAAGACTTGCAGCTAAAAGTTGGAAGCAAGCCTCGGTAAATGAAGTCGGCACGTGAGCTTCGAGATCATGAAGAGCTTCTCTATTAGGACAAACCTGTCTCCCTGGGGACATCTGACCATCATATCAGCTGTCAT
Organism: Peromyscus nudipes; assembly: GCA_902168325.1. Taxonomy (NCBI): domain Eukaryota; kingdom Metazoa; phylum Chordata; class Mammalia; order Rodentia; family Cricetidae; genus Peromyscus; species Peromyscus nudipes. Next base: position 58,458 of record CABHPH010116231.1, read on the forward strand.
TTCTGAGGAGGGACAAGCAAAGGGCATGTAGCAAGCAGAGGTCTGGAGTGCTGCTAAATACCTTGCAAGCCTAGGACAACTTCCCCAGCAAAGATGTATCTAGCACAATCTATCAAGAGTACAGAGACTGAGAAGTGGAATCCACATGAGAACACATAAGTACAGTCAGGTGTTGGGAGTTACAGGATCAGATTTCCCAAGATGCCGTGGTGTTCCTGTAGGACAATCAGTTCTGTGGAGGTGGAGTCCAGAGGGTACAGGGAAGGAAAGGAACCCAGGGAGGGCTCACCTTGAAGGGAGAGAAGGTGTTGCCCTGGCCCATGAGACAACAATGGGAATAACAATGTCCTCCCCAAAGGGACAGCCGTGGGATCCAAGGTCAGGGCACGGAATGCTGCAGTCTCCGAGGTATGGGGACATTGTCTAGTCTTTAGTGCATGGTTCTACTCAGTTACAAAACCTGTCCTTTGACATAACCACATAAGAAGATAATTACACATCAGCTTTGCCCACAAAGAGGTCACATTGTAGAAGATCAAAACAATCTCTCTGGTCAGGGTCCTGCTTGAGCATGTAATTGAGAAGAAGTCAATTAGAGTCATTCTCGGTGTCAACTCTAAAGTGTATTCTAGATTCACCACGGCTGATTCACCTTGAAGGGCTAAGACCAAGTATAGGAAATGAGAGCTCTAAGGTTCGACGTCAGAAGAACTGCGAAGTTAAAATCCTACATATCATGTTTTCAAGAGAGGCCTGGGGCGATCAAGAGCCTGTGAGACTCTGCTCAGGGCATTCAGCAGAACACCTTGCTTGCCCTTTTACACAGGCCTGTCACCTGACTCCTAACATCTCTCTCAGATCCTGTCACTTAGGGGTGAGCTCAACCAGCCAGGGATGCATGTTAACAGAGGGTCAGTGTTTGAGAATGTAGGATAAAATGCACTAAGAGTTGCTTAAAATTCTAGTCGATGTGGCAAACAGATTTTCCTGAAACCCTGGTGTTCTAACCTCCTTCTATGGCATGAGATAGGGTTACAAGGACATAATGTGCTTGGTCAATGATCAAACCCTTAAAAACAACATGAGAGCTTAGAGCCTCCGACGAGGCCGGGTTCTTGTCAGAGCACAGCTCGATTCGCAGAAGTGCTGATGTGCAGCTTTGCAAAGTCCTATAAAATTGTGGTGAGAAAAGGGAAATTTATATTGGAAGCCTTCCACTCGTCAGCTGAGTTTCCATTGCTCTGCTTGCTGGACTCTCTGGCGATCTGCTGGATGGCTGTGGCAAGGCAAGGAGCAAGCCTGGAGCTCATAGCCAAGTACAGATGGCTGCCTCGCCACTGGCTGTCAGGAAGGTGAACTAGGGAAGGACATGGGGCTG
>CABHPH010116233.1:0-16022 GCA_902168325.1 Peromyscus nudipes
ATACTTGCTTTATATCCCACATCATCTTATCAGAAATAATCTAATTGTATGCCTGCTTTGCCCAATGGGCAAATATGCTCCTCAAATGTTGACCAATGTGTTCCTTCTTTCCTGTCTGAGGGCATTATTTACCCTTTAGGACTCCTCTCTAGGCCATACCACAATGTGATGGCTTTTACCATGTATATTTTAAGGTAATGTGTGTGCTAATTAAGTAAAAAGAGCCTCCAGGCTCAGCAGGGAGAGTTGGTTTGGATTAGACAGCAGTGGTCCTCTCAGGACACAGTGGGGCATGCCCACCTGAAAGGGTCTCCCGTGTTTGGTTACACAATGTAAGAATGGGATGAAAAACACTGGGAGAGGAGACTGTGAACAGATCAGAGACCCCTGGGGTGCTCCACACAGAGCTTAGCTCCCTGTTCCCCCAAAGGACCTACATTCAAAACAGTTGATTGTATGGGACCAGAATAGAGATGAGAGGTAATAAGTTACTTGGTTGGAAGGTAGAGGGACAGCAAGAAATGACAGCTCTATAAGTGATGGAAAGAAAGGATGAATGAGAAGGAGAGACCCTCTGGCCCCCCACAGAGACCACTCACACTCCTAAATCCAGGCAGCAGGCTGCAATGGCAGTTCTTTGTCTATTCTCAGAGTCTAGAGGACAACAATATATTTGCTTGCATTTTAATGGAAGCTCTCCAGCTTACTGGCCACAGACCTTTCACAGCACTGCCTCAGGTCTCACGGGGACTGCTGCATCGATTTACAGCAACAGCTGGGGAATTCCTGACATCATATGCATAGTATATCTTTGTATGCTAATTTGCTCACTCAGGGGCCTTGTAGAAGCAAGGACACTATCACACGCCCCTACCCCCAGCACATAATAGTATGAATGTTTATTGAGATACCATTATTACTCTTTATTCATAGATAAGACAACTCAGTCATTAAATGGTTAGAAAGTTTGCCTAAGTATATAAGCTGACAAATGCTGAAGTGAGATCCAAAGCCCTAGAAATGTCTTTTTTAGTAGCAGCCTGCCACCTCTGACAGTGCCTGGCACCTTGTAGAAACTTCTTGATATAAGGATAAATCATACGTAGATCAAAATGGTTGCTCGATAAATGCTTCAAGGAGTGGGAGTTTTGTTGATTCTAGTTAGTGAAAGTGTCATTACTCATTAATTTAACTTTAGCCTTTAAGGAGGAAATGTGTGCTGGTTTTGTGGTGGATTTGAACTTTTCACATTGTCTATAACTACTACTATACTGATTTTTTCTTGTGATAAAGGTTCAACCCTGCAGAGGAGAGAAGGGTTGACTTTGGGGAAAGGGCAAAGGAAAATCAGAAGGTGCTCACCTATGTAGGAAATCCTCAGGACAGCAGAGGCTGGGAGAGAAATGATGAGTTAGAGGAGATCTTACCTTGGGAAACACAGATAGACTGAGTTAAGGGTAGGTAACTTGTTTTAATGTGATTGCTGTTGAAATAGAGTGATCCCTTCCGATGCCATTATCTTCATGTCCACAAAAATATTTGCTTTATGTTTTTTTAATTTTACAGACTATGAGGGGAATGCCCTCTGTGCATCCAAATGTACATCCTTTTCATGTTCAAACCCAGCTTCAGCCACACAAGCACACACGTCAGAGACCAAGGGAGAGAGCTGAGAATTTTACAAGAGCTAAGCACACAATTGACTGATGCTTATTAATTAGGAAAGAAGTTGTTTCCAAATTTATTTCTTAACTCTCATCTGTTTTCAGTAGAGTTTCCATTGTGTGTGGATCATTTTCTTTGGGATCGTTTGCCTTTGCTGCAATGCAGAGACCCCACAGACGCAGAGGCATACCATTTTGTCTATGTTGTGTCCGTTCTGATTAGAGGGACATAGTCCTGTTTCCAAGGGCAGTCCAGTGGGTCACTGATAACCAGCTAGACAAGATGCAAGAGTCGGTCTAGTTCTTCTAAGCACTCTGACTCAGGAAGGATGCTGCAGAACATCTGCTTAGGAATGTTCTGTATTCTCAATGATGTGGAAAATGTGTGAATAAAGAGAAAGGAAAGTCAGTGTACAGGATGAATGGAAGCCTATGATGGAAAGAGCTTGGTCTACAACATCCTGGGCTCACTGTGTTGGCAGACTTTTTATTATATAGTGAAAGTTCTATGCACTGACCTAGCAAATGAAATCTTTAATTAGCCCGGTTCACAGCAGGCTGGAGGTTATCAACAGGAAGAGTTGCCTGCCTTCTTGCTGGAGTTTTCGGATGTGGACTGCTGACCACTAAAACATGTTACCGTACAGGATGACTTTGATTAAGGGTGACCTTACAACTCACCATATTAAGTCACAAACACGACGGATAGACATATGTTTGCTTTCCTCCCAGTGGGCCGCAGTCACAAATCACCCAACAACATGGCCTGTGGTGGGCAAGCGAACTATCTTTTCTGGAAGTGATGAGGACTTGGAACATTCTAGAAAGAGTTTTGTATGAACAGTCAGGGAGAAATTACATGGATTATCTTGACTTGAAACAAAGGGTAAATAATCTACTCATTGAAGGTCATTTTCCTAAATAATCAGTTGCAGACTTACAAACACATTCCCAAGTCAGTGAGAGCCCAGAGAAGCCTGTTCATGAAGACAAGCCATTTGAGCACTTGGCTGCAAAATTCCTTCAGAACCCAGAAGGCTGCAGGTCTAAGAACCTCTGCAGAATAATGGGAACCCACGTCCTGGCCATGATTTTCTTGGTGGAGGGGCAAAGAGGAGTAGTTGGGAGGTTGAAACTCAGTCACAACCACAGTTAGCCTTTTGCGTGGCTCAAGTTCAGTGTGTCTTTAAAACTGCAAGGACCAACTGTCTCCCTCTGGCCTCTGCTCTCCTCCCCTCAAACTGTTCAACATAATGAGCTGTGGTTTGTTGAAGTGATAGCAGTCGCCTGCTAAGAGTTGTGTTTAAAATTCCTGTTTCTTATCTTATTTACTGATTGATGGGAATGGGACCTGGAAGACCTTCCTCCCATTTCCATCGCCCACCCCTTCCCCCCAGGAGGAGTGAACCACTTGACACAGGGGACATTAGACAACACGGTGGCTTCCTTGTTAAATCCCGTTGGCCTTGTCAGTTACCGGATGCTCAGCTCCCTGGTCGCATCTGTGATGTGTCTTATCACCTGAAGAAGCAGGCCACACAGGGTGGGCTTCCGGAGTCTCAGATCAACAGAAAACAACAACAACAACCCCTCCAGGTCCAGTTGAGGAGACGTGCATGTGGCTTTGGTTTTTTAACTAGCGTTCCTCTTAAGCTTCCTTTGTTTTTTAACAACATAGATAAAAAACTAAACAAGAAAATTCCAAGTTGTTTGCAAAGAGATTGCAATTTTTTTAAAAAAGCGAATGTTTTCCTACAGCAAGTCTGTTTTGCAGAGTGTGTGTGTGTGTGTGTGTGTGTGTGTTTTCCACCTTGTTTTTCTTTTTCTGCTTTTTTTTTTCTCCCTGTAGATTCTGAAAAGAAATAGCCGGCTGTAGGCATGGCCTGTGGCATGCTGGCCGAGCTCCTTGGGTGGTCCAAGCCGACTTTATGATTTATTCAGCTAATGGGAAGGGAGCATGACCCCCAGTGGCCACAGAAAGAGAGCTGCATGTGGGTTTAATGCTTTCACCACAAAAATGTCTGCTATGACTAAGCTGTGCAGCTGAAGTCACTGTCTGAATGGCGCTAAAAGGAACCTGGGCATTAAATGTGCACTATTTACTATAGCTCGGCTCTTGGGATTAGGCCCAGGGCTTCGGACTCAGTTTCAAAGAATAGCATGGAAGCTGCTAGAAAAATTAAGACTTTGCAATTTATTTTTACCAGTCTCCCTAGTGAGTTGCTCGGTGAAGGATTTACCTCATATGATATTTTTTTCTTTTCCTCTGTTAATAAAGAGTCATTTTAAAATGTGCCAGTTTCTTGCTTTCTGTGGAGTTTTATCGGGGAGGGATCCCAGTTTTCTGTAGCTGTTGTTTGTCACAGTACTGAATCACTATGTTATTGTTCTTCAATGTTAATCTAAAGTGATAGAAGAATGCCTGATGTTGGGAGAGAGAAAGTGCTGTGTGTGTGTGTGTGTGTGTGTGTGTGTGTGTGTGTGTGTGAGAGAGAGAGAGAGAGAGAGAGAGAGAGAGAGAGAGAGAGAGAAAGAGAGAAAGAGAGAAAGAGAGAAAGAGAGAGCGCAGAGAGGCAGGCTGGGGCGTCAGGCTCATTTCCCACACTGCCCTGCTCCAGAGGCCGCTTTGATCCAGGGAGCCCCCACCCCCGACAGCATCATTTACTGGCATTGCTGGTGAAAAGGAAAGAGCATATTCTGCCTCGTGTGGATTATGAGGGAAGGGGATGAATGGAGGAACCGTGAGGGAGGCAAGGAAAGCTGTTTGCGACTGTGACTAAGATGAATGATCTTCACTGGCGCTGTAATACCTGCCACCCAGCCTCCAGCACGTCTCCTGCTGCAGAATGGAGAAGCAAATCACTTTGATGTCTGTAGCTCAGGATTCTGAGTCCAAAATGCAACCAACTCTCTCTGAATGTTCCTCCAAGACAGTTTAGACTTCAAGGTCCAGAGAGAACATCCAGACCAGTCCAAGGAACTGGCTTGCAAATTTCACATGTAGGAAAAACCCACATTACTCAGTAGCTCGACATTTCAGCTTAAATCAATTGAAAAATCACCAGAAGCTATCCTGTGTTGGTGCCAGCCAGAGTTTGCCATCACACAAATAGGAACCCCTTCCTGTCTCCCCAAACCCACTGAGGGTCTTCACTTCAGCTTCTGTTCTAAATATTTCTTTGCAAAAATATTTTCCTGAGGGTTGGGGGTGGGCTAGGGAGATGACTCGGTCTGTGCTTACCATGTGAGCATGGAGACCTGAGTTCTGAACCCCAGCATCCGTGTTAAAAAAAACCAATGTGGAGGCAAGCACCTGCAATTCAGAAAACAGACAGAAGGATCCTTGAAGCTTGCAGCCAGTCAATCTAGCCAGTGCGTGAGTTCCATGTGCAGCGAGACCTTGTCTCGAAAACTAAGGAGACAGATTAAGAAAGACACTCCACATTGACCTATGGCCTCTGTGAACACATGTACACACACACCTACACATACATGTAGACACACATAAACATGTGCATATAAATATACATACACACAATATTTTCCTCATCTCCTGGCAAATGAGTACCCCATGTTATATTAAGGCTCACCACTGAGCTGGCCTTCAAGGCTGAGTTGCCTCCTTTAAGCCTTCATTTTGGTCCTATGTGTTGGATTTGCCTTTGTGGTCCTAAGCAGTAATTCAGCGAGGCAGGCCTCCATTTTCCCTGATGGAGACATGTAAATAGTAACCTAGGTCTGATCCGGGTGAATGGCTGCTGAGTCCTAGAGATTAACAAAGCTATCAAGAGAGAGTACTTGACCTTTCCCCCGCCCAGCTGAGAAGATAGGCAGGGTCAGAAAACCACTTTCCTGACTCACTCCGCTCTTTCTGCAGGTAGATGGAAAGTGAAACCAGCATGGGCGCTCTCTTCTCCGACTCCACCTGCTGTCCTGTCCCATTCTCTGCATGTTACAGAACCCAAAGACTAAACCTTCTTTCCACGATGGTGAGACACAGGAGGACAGCAACTGTGTCTAGATAAATACTTCACCTAAAACTAACCAGAGCCTTGATGCAGCTTGTTACAATACCCTAGGTTAGTCCTCAGAATCAGAAGAGAACCTTAGGACAGAACCCAGGGAGTCTGAGTAAGCCTGTCATTTAGTTTCTAGAATTACCCCACCAAAGGGAAGGGGCCATGGACAGTTTGTACTGTTCAGTGACTTTTCTGTAATCATACTTCAACTGGAGGGGAAAAAAGAATATATATATTCAAACATGTTTTATCCTGATTTTTTTGAGGTCCTGACTGATAATTTTCATGTCCTCCTTACTTCCATCTATTCCTATGCTCCAGATCATGTCCCAAAGCAGTCTGAAATGTCCTTTATGTAACGCCCCAGAACTTAATAGCTTACCAAAGCTTTGAGCATCTCGTTATTCTTCTAGAATGATCACAAGTTAGAACTGTGCTGATCCATTTACAGTCATCCTACGTTCTTTGTGGACATTGTTCTGACCCAAAAGGGAAACAAAACAAACAAACCCCTTCAAGTTACAAATAACAGCAACAGAATACAGAAGGCAGTTGTGTTAAACATCACACCATTTTCAAAGCACACAACAGGTACTTTCATTTCGTTGGTGAGTATTTTTGCATCACCTAGCTTTGTCAGACAATGGCCTAGTGCCAGCACTAAGCACAAAACCAGGTGCATTAGTGCCCAGTAAACCCTCGAGAAATGATGGGAGCTGGGCATGTCTTTCACCCAAGCAAAAGTTCCCACGCCAGAACATAAAGGGTAGACATTTTTATGACAATGGTTCAGCAAGTACTGCTTTTCTTTCCATCTGTCCTTCTAGGCCCTCCAGTCTGGAAGGCAGGAAAAGTTAGAGGAAGAGACCTCTAACACGACTGCTTTCCAGACTCTTTTGAGCCTAGCATTGTTTTTGGCAATGTGTGGTGGTACTTAGGTAGCGCTCCAGTGAGAGAGAAACGTGAGAAGGAGAATTGCAAGGCAACAGAGAAATGAGGCCAAAGGAATCTTTCCCTCTGGTGTGGGTTTCCCGCCCTAATTGGTCACCAACCCAAACCACCCGAGTGTGAGCGCAGCGTGCCGGGCAGATGGATCTGCAGCGTTGCTCTGCCTGGCCGACATCTGCGTGTTTCTGGCACACAGGTGTTTCAGCTTTATTCCTCCAGGAAACAGCTTTTTCCCTTTCTTTTCCAAGGGAGGGGGTTTTGGGGAGGTGGGAACACCCACGATTGTTTCTCAGAATAAGAAGGAGGCAAGGGTTGGGGGGAGGGAGCACACAGCCCACCCACTGCTTATAGATTCCTTTCTTTCCTGCAGGTCAGCCTTCTTCTGCAAGGTGTAAATCAGAGGGCAGATGCATGAGCTGGGACGTTTTCCAGATGCACGTCGTACAAAGACCCATGTGTTCTCATTGTGTGGAAACAGCATACCATCGGAGCAGTTCCGGGACGCCAGCCCTGTGGTGGGACATGTCATCCTGTTTGTTCGTCTTCCACCCAGGAGAGAGTGATGCCGCAAATGCAATGGAAGAACCTCAGAGCCGGGGGAATGGACAGTTAAGAAAAGTTGCCATGTTTCTCTGTGGAGCCTGCTGACCGAGCGGCTGCCGTGGGAAGCCCCGTGCCTGCCAGAGCCTGCCAGATGCACTTGCAAGAAGCTGACCCACCGAGTCAAGGGCACACAGCTTGAAATGGGCTGACACTGCACCAGCAGCCTCCTGGGTCCTGCTCCCCCAGGAACTGGCCGCGGTGCCAATTGGCAGCAAATGTTCGAAGTGGCCATTCCTGTTCTTTCTGTAGTTGGCTCTGACTCTCTGTGGCCTGGGCAGTCGAGCTGCTGAACCTCTTTACTTTTTAGCCTTCCTCCTTTGCTTTTCTGAACTGAATTTTCTAGACTTGACCTGACAGGAAATTGCTGTGAATGGAACCCAGGGCCTTTTGCATCCTAGGCAAGCACTTCACTACTGAACCACACTCTAATCCAAAGTGGTCTTCGTTCCCTTTTCAAATATTTGTCCTGCTTTTCATAGGCATGTGTGTGTGTAGTACACATGCGCATGTGTGCACATGCTTGTAGATGCCCAAGACTGACGCCTGGAATCTTCCTCCATCACTTTCCCACTAATCTTTTGAGGCAGGCCCTCTCAATCAAAACCAGAGCTCACTGATACACCAGGCCCACCAGCTGGCTTGCTCTGTGGAGCTCTGTTTGCCTCCCAGGCTGCAATTACAGGAAGGCCACATCACCCACCAAGCACATGAATTTTCAGGATCCGAACTCTGGTCCTCTATTTCTGTGGCAAGCGCTCTAACCTCTGACCCATGTCTCCAACCCCAAGTGGTTTTCTTGAAAGTACATCGTATACTGAGAGGTTACTTTAACTCTCACATCATTTGAATGACATTTGGCTATTTCTTGTCCATTTCTGAAATGAATATCACATCCAGAAGCCTTAAGGAGGGCTTCTTCACTGGGAAGATGAGTTTCTCCTTCTGTTCATGTCTCTGTCTTTTCTGAGTCCTTGGCTCCTTTAGTTTGTAATGGCGACTGTCTATTAACAGACTGTCCTCCTGTGTTCGTGGGATTTTCTAGGGTGGGGCCATTTCCTCGTTACAATTGCCATTCTGGAACTTGCGTGAACTCTTCACTTTGGTTTTCTTTCACTTGATGAGATAAGCTTCCCTTCCGTGACTGCTAGTGATGTGCAAACTTGCATCTATTCCCCCTGTCTTATTCTTAGGCTAAAGTCATGGGGTGACTATTTCTTCTCTTGATGACAGAATTCTTTCTGTACCTCCTCCAGTTAGGAAAGCCTGCCATTTGGTGTCTGGGACAAGCCATCACAATCTGTCTCAGGAAGCTGGCATATAAAACACAATTAATTAGTGACATTGAGAATAGAAGGCAAAGACGACAGGACAGGAAACAGACTCGGGATTCTATAGCGGATATTGCCCTCAGCACCAGTGACTCCAGAAATAACTAAGAATACCATTGTGAGTCGTGGAAATTCCATTCTCGGGAATGCATTTGAGGTCATAATTCAACTAGGAATTATCTTGGTTTTCCTGACTCATTTTCCCACCCTCTCTGCAGTCCTGTTTTCTAGTCTCCCTCAAAAACCACCAAATAAACCCCAAGCATTTAACTCTATTAAGAAAAATAAATGTCTTATCCACCTGTTACTAGGACTCAAATGCTAGGGTCGTGGAGGCCTGGATATGCTTTATCCCACCCAGCAATAAATGGCAGAGGAAGAATGTGTTAAAACGGAACTGCCTTTTTGTACTTTAAGAAATTTTAACCTGATACCTTTTAAAACTTTTATCCTTTTCCTCAAAGGAAAGGAGTTTTTTTCTAAGTAAAACAAATTGTACCACCTGGCATCAAAATTAGAAACTTGTTTTAATAATGAACGTTTTCATTCTTTGCTGAAGTCTAGATGGTAGGATGTGGAGGCCAAAAAAGGTTTCCTAGTGAGATCTGAGCTTGTTTTACCCAGCAGGGCTGCATTAGAGGATTGCTTGACCGTGTGCATGGTTACTAGGTGATTGGAAAGGTCTACACTTGGCTGTGCTGGGGGAGGTCTTTGCTCCACCCCTTGGCATTTCTATAAATAGTCCTTTAGAAGAGACAGAAGAGGCTGGTGGATAACGATCCAGGCCCTCCCGAGGCGATCGTGTGTTTCTGTTTCTCTCCCCTCTATCCTTCTGTCTATATATCTCTTATCCCTCTCTCCTCAAGAGTACCCTGTGTTAAATTGTGGGGGCCCAGCTGGGCTCCCACAGTAGGACACAGTAGCTACTGTATGTAAAGTCACAGTGAAAGGTGCTGACCATTGAGCAAGTGCACCAAGGCCACAGAGGGGCAGCTTTTCAGTGGAATGATCTTTCTGATGCTCAAAAACCAGTTCAAAACTGCAGAGAACTTCTTAAACATTTTACTGTTCAAGATCAATGGAGATGTCCAACTGTAACATCATCTACTCTCTATCAAGGTAAAAATCTCTTTCTGGATTTATTTAATAGAGTCTAATATTCTTTGGATGATATATGGGACATTTTTTTTCATGAATTGTTGCTTTCAGGTCCAGTTCCATGTTGATCAACCCCTATGACATCATTTGCAGTCTGAAAAGCACTGGCATGTACATTTCTGCATTTGTGAATATGATTTCATAATATCAACAATTTTTATTTATTTAATTTATTTTTATTTATTTTCTTTTTTATTAAGAGATTTTCTATTCACTTCCAACCACAGATTCCCCTGTTCTCCCTCCTCCTACCCCCTCATCCCCCCCCCCAATATCAACAATTTCAAAGTGACTTACCATGAGGTTGATAGCAGGTAGTAACCTTTAGTTTTGCTGGAGGATCTATTTCAGAGAGACTTCAGAGTTAAAAGCTGAAGCCAAGAATTTACTTTGCTACCAAGGAAAAGTGACCTTGAGCCATTTATTAAATCATTTAGAGTTTGTTTCTTTGTTTTTAAAAACAGATTTCTTCAACAGACAAGGTTGGTGTGAGGGTTGAGTTAAAGAGATGCAGGAAAAAATGCTTAGCGTGGCGATGTGCTTTGGGGAAACAGTCAAAAACTGTAAAGACAGAACAGCAGGGAAGGGCTCAGTCTGCAAGACTTGCATCGACTGTAGGTCAATCCGTTCCTGAGTGAGCAAACACCACGGATTGGCTCAGTAGCAGGAGCAGAGTTCAGACCTACAGTCTCCTGCTTTCTATTTCATTTGTAGACTAACTTTCACACATAGAAGATCTTTTCTATGTGGAACACTGACACGGAAATCTGGGCTCATGCCCATAACCCCAGTACTTGAGAGGTGGTGGGGGAGGATTAGCAACTCATGGTTACTCTCAGTTAGACAGTGAGTTTCAGGCTAGCCTGGGTTATAAGAGACTTTGTCTTAAAAAAAGAAAATGTGCCCCAGAGGAGGGAAAAAACAGCAATGGTTGAGAAAACACAAAGAGGCCTGGAGAAAGGGTGGATCTCCACTAGCAGGTAGAAAGAAGGGTAAGTCATACAGCATAGTGATTCATGTGTGAACTGGAGTCATGTTAAATACATCACCTCTACCCCATTTAACAGTATGAAATAATTTTTAAAATGATTCCACGAACTACTTCAACCAAGACAAAATTGGGAGGGGGAGAAAACATTAGTGACAATGACAAGGGGAATCAGTTTGGGGCATGAGGCTCGTAGAAGAAAGAGGAACTGCAACCAGGAGCCAATTTAGCAGACCGATGCTCGTGTGACATTCTAGACATGAAAATTGTAGGTCTTCAACAACTTTAGACATGTTTACCATCAATTTCCTGTAAAGACAGAACCTGGTTATGTACAGACAGACCTGTTGTCTTTTCAGGTAGCTGGGTTGGTAACTACTCACACCCAGGGAACAAGTCAAAGATGAAGAGTAAGTACATGTAAAGTGTGTCTGACGTAACCAACCGACTGAAAACCAGGCAAGAGCTACAATAACCCAGGAGATCTGCCTCTGGGCACATCTAAGAAGGATTACCTGACTAGGTTAGCCTCTGAACATACTGATGAAGGAGTATGTCAATAACGTGGGAAGACACCCTAAGTGTGGGTAGCACACTTCTCTGGACTTGAGTTCTTGACTACATAAACAAGAGAAAGGTAGCTGAGTCTCAGTTTATCACTTTCTTCTTTGTAACTGCAGATACAACAGGGCCAGCCACTTCAAGATCTTGTTGCCTTGACGTTTCAGTCATGATGGACTATATTCTTAAATGACATGCTAAAGCAAACCCTTCCTTACTTAAATTGCCTTTTTCAAGTATTTCATCACTTCAACAGGAAAAGTATCTGAAACATAAAAATTGGTGTGGCTGCTATGATAAGCCTGACCATGTGGTTCTTAGACATTTGGGACTGACTTGAGGGAGGGATGTTGAAGAATTTAGAACTTTGGGCTTGAAAAGCCCTTAAATGCTACATTAATGAGCCATTGAATGGGTCTTAGAAGATAAGAATGCTTATCCAGAGGGCCTGGTCCAGTTCCATGGGGGCTCCTCAGCCATTGGTTCACAGTTCATGTGTTTCTACTAGTTTGGCTATTTATCCCTGTGCTTTTTCCAATCATGGTCTCAATATCTCTCGCTCATGCAGTCCCTCCTCTCTCTCACTGATTGAGACAGTTGATTAGCTTGAACTGTTTGGGAGGCCCCCAGGCAGTGGAGCCAGGACCTGTCCTTGGTGCATGAGCTGGCTTTTTGGAGCCTGGGGCCTATGCTGGGAAACTTTGCTCAGCCTTGGTGCAGGGAGGGGGGGCTTGGACCTGCCTAGGCTGAGTCTACCAGGCTGGGCTGACTCCCTAGGGGCGACCTTGCCTTGGAGGAGGTGGGAATGGGGGGTGGACTGGGGGGGGAGGGCTAGGGGGTGGGAGGAGGGAGGACGGGGGAATCTGTGGCTGATATGTGAAATTAATTATAAAATAAAAATATTTTTTTAAAAAGAATGTAAAAATAAAAAAAGAAAGAAAATAAGAACGCTTAGAGAAACACAGACAGTGTGGGGCTCAGCCCATGAACTTCCAAAGGAGGGACAAGAACTCCAGAGAATTGGACTAGAGACTTTTCAGGTTATATTGCAGCAAATAACCTGTCTGCCTTCTTCCCATATCTCATGAACTCGTAGAAGGCTAAATTTAAAAGTAGTAGACTAATCTTTCTGATGGAGGAAGTTTCAAGACATGAGAACATTTGGACTGTGGCTTGGCTATTTCTTACTGCTCTTTTTCAGGTCTACAGTGAAAAGGAATTGAGCAGAATGAGATAAAAACGTGGTTTGGTGAAGAAGGCTGAATGAATAAAGTTAAGAACAAGGAGAGGGAAGATGAAAAGTCATATGTGATTGTTGGAGAGATTGGTGCCATAAACAATAAACTTTCTGCTCTGCACTAGGACAAGACCTCACCCATCAAAGCCTCAAACTTGTAAAAATGCAATATCATTTCGAAAGAGAGAGCCTAAACTCAGAATGTTGAAAGAGTCCCCTGTACTTAGAAACTACCTCAGGAAGTATTTCCCCAGAGGTTGCTGCAACTATGGTCTACAGATCTGGCACCAAACTTCATAGCATCATCCAAGTGCCATTGGTTTTGAAGGCATGAAAGTTGAAGAAATGAGGGGTCATAGAAACTTGCACCTCAGTTCCAGAGAGAACCACTGAGGTCAAGCAGAGTGTTGCAGAGTTGAAGTTCCTGCAAGAAGGCCCAGAGAGGACATGTAAGGAAACTATCTATGATCAAGCCCGAGTTTCCAGGGAGACCCCAGGACGCTGGAGATGCCAGAATAATAGGATGTCTTCCAAGGAAAGTAGCCTGAAGGGGAGTCTATTTAAGAGAGAGGCCGTGTAAGTTGCAGGCCATAGAGCTGGAAGAGTTGGGCTACCTAATCTCTTTGGTGCCCAGATAATTTCATTATGAGTCTCAAATGATGAGTGGCAGACACGGAGCTGGAGGATTTGCTATTTGACCTGATGTGTTTCAGGTTTTGGTTTTTTGGTTTGTTTGTTTGTTTTGTGTTTATTTGTTTGTTTGTTTGTGTTGGTTGAATCTTTCCTTGCTATGCCCTCAATTCTTCTCTTCGGGAATGGGAACGATCACTCTGTACCACTGTGTGTTGGAAGCACATAATTGGTTGATTTTTACAAAGTATTGTAGTTAAGTGATTGTCTTGAGTTTCAGAAGATACTTTGGACTTTTAGTATTGGAAATGTTAAAGACTACGCAAAATTCCACAAACTAAGAAGCTAATAAACAACAGACACTTGTTTCTTCCAGTTCTAAAGTCAATGTACCAAAGAGCCAGGGTCCAGAGGTTTGGTATCTTCTAGAATCTGCTTTCTGGTTCATAGATGATATACCCACCAATGTTGCCATCAGGTAGTGGGAGGGAAGCAACTCTCTAGATCGCATTTAAAAGGTCATTAGTCCAATTCAAGGGGTTCTTCTTTCACAGGGTACAGCTCCATCTCTAAATACCATCACTTTGGTGATCAGGTCTCAACGTGGGGAGAAGCATACAAACATTCACACTGAAGAAAGATGGTAATCGACTTGGCAAGAAGGAGGATACTCAAGAGAGGCACTGGTATTTCCAGTTTTGGCTACCAGAACCCGAGAAAGAGGTTGCAATTTTTATTTGAAAATTATTTTAAAAATTGTCTTCAAGACATGGAAAATTTCCCCCAAATTTCATGCTGAAAGAAGAATAAAGCTGAATTCTGGTGCCAGCCAGAGGAGAAACTTATCTCCCAGGAAGAGATTCTATACAGTCCCCACAACTTGTCAGGTCACCTTTCAGGCTAGGATGGAGCTGAGATGATAATGAATCGGTGATGGATGGGACCACACCTTGACCAGCACTGCTTAGTGGTGTATGCCTCTGGCCCTCTATTTAAACCCACCTCGAGTCAGGACTCTGAGGTGGACCTAAGGTCACTATGCCTATTTATTTGTTCCTCTTCACAGTTTGGCAATACTGAATAAATCTTTCTCTGCTCTTTACTCTCATTTATTTCTCTAATCCACTTGTTGAAGAGGAGTGACTGAGCCTGGTTTGTAGCCAGAGCCCCTAACAACTCTAGTAACCACATCCCATGGATTTTCTCAGCCCTATCGTTTTCTTTTCTTTCTCATACAGAGAAATGGTAATGAAAGATTTACAGTGAGTAAAAGAAAGAACAGGAACAGCTGACATCACAGACTAATTGGACAGGAAGAAACCTGGAAAGTCGTGTAGTCTGATCTTTTGGTTTAACCTCTCAGGAAGTCTTGGCCTTGAAAGGTAAAGTGGCTCTTCCAAAGTCACAAAAGCTAATGCAATATCTAAGACTCGAATTCCAGAGTCTTGATCCCATGACTCCAAGCTGCCTCCTCAGTTCAGCTCACCCAGCTGGCATGGGTCCCGTCTACCCGGAAACCTGACATTGCTTCCTTACCTCCCTGACAGCATTTTGGTTTTCATTACCTGACTAGAACATGATCAAGAAAGGTAGGGATGATACTAAACGGTTTGCTCAGTCTCCCCCATTTTTCAATATACAACCACCTTCGAAGCTTTCCTAGTCTTAGTTGCTGCTGTCATTTTTAGAAGGATGTCTGTTTTGGTATTTGACTGTTCTTGACCGGATAATTTCTATTTCTTCATAGCTTTGAATTTGTTTTTTTGTTTTTGTTTTTGTTTTTGTTTTAGCTGGTTTCTGTGCTCTTAGTAAGCAGAATACAGCTGTCACCAGAATACAGATTCAAAGAACTGACAGACTCAAACACAGTCAGATTGTATATATGACAATTCTCCATTCCTTGAAGAGCATATTAGCGTTCTTGCCAGTGTATGCTTTCTTCCTGCTATTGGGTAGAGTTGGAGTCCTTTAGCACGCTTAAGACTAAGCTGCTAAGAGAGTGTGCATCTCTGACATATTCTTCACGATACTGTGCATTGTGTTGATATGCGCAGTTTACCCCCATGTCTTTGTTTCTTGTCTCATGGGCTTCCTAGTGTCCTGGGTGAAGGACTGTTCTTTCTGTAGACGCCTCTCTCTCGGAATGTTACTGTTAACTTGTCACTGTTACATGTGACAACTGTCTCTCAGATGCGGCTCTGACCTCGCGTCTCCTCCCTCTGTGCCTCCTCCTGTTCATCTAAGTTCTACAATGATCCCGTTTTTCTCCTTTTGTTGGTTTCACCAAGGCATCCAATAAAGAACTCCAAGACTGGGCTGCAATTTTCTAGGAGAAAACATCTTGTAAACAGTGGGCGTCCCTTGGAATGGTTCTTTGCTTCTTTCTATCTTATCTTAAGAATCTTCCTTGTTTGCTAATCTGAGTCACCATTTGAGTAGCATATGACTAATAAAATAAGCAAGAATTTATTGTGCTTGCTATATCCCACCCACTCAGCTAAACATTCTAATTCAATCCTTAGGACAAGTTTTTAAAAAGTTGGTAATGTTAGCTCCTTTTATAGATAGAAAGCATCTAAAAAGATGTAGAAGTTGGTACCCAACTTCTTGTGAATATTAGTAAATATTAATATTTTAAATATTAGTAAAAGATTTATGTGATGTAAAAAGAAACCAAAATACGGCCTCTTTGACTAGTAGGAGGAAGGGAAGTCATTCAGTACTTAGCTACCTTTGCAATTTGTGTTTCCTCCCAGGGAAGCCAGGGAGTTTCCCACCAAGGTTACGACAGCAGTGGCTTCACAGAGTGCTGTTGGTGACAATTGCATTCTGCAGCAGCATGCCTGTGAGAACTATTCAAGAGAATGTGCACTACAACGTTTACAA
>CABHPH010116234.1:5460-18105 GCA_902168325.1 Peromyscus nudipes
GTCTCACATACACGCATCCCCTCACTCACACACATTTTCTCTCTCCCTCACACACATACACTCTCACACTCTCTTTCTCACACACACCCTCTCTCTCACACACACACATATACTCTCTCTCACACACACCCTCTCTCACACACATGCACACTCTCACACACATATATGCTCTCTCTCACACACACCCTCTCTCTCACACACATGCACACTCTCACACACACACATGCTCTCTCACTCTCACATACACACACTCTCTCTCACACACATGCACACTCTCACACACACATATGCTCTCTCACACTCTCACATACACACACACCCTCTCTCACACACGCACTCTCTCACATACACACACACCCTCTCTCCTCACATACATGCATCCCCTCTCTCACACACACTTTCTCTCTCCTTCACACATACACTGTCACACTCTTTCTCACACACTCTCTCAATCTCACATACACACACTCTCTCTCTCTCACACACACATATGCACACTCTCACACACATATACTCTCTCACACGCTCTCACACACACCCTCTCTCACATACACATACACCCTCATACACACACACACTCACACACATGCACACTCTCACATACATACACACACACTCATTCACTCTCTTTCTCACACACACACACACTCTCACACATTCTCTCTCACACACACACTCTCACAAACAAACACACTCTCTCACACACACATGCACTAAAATATATGTCATAAAAACATTTTAAAAGTAGGATCTCTATCATATAAGGCCTATAATGCAGTCAGGTAAACTTAATCCTTAGTTAATTTAATTATTTCCCCTTTTCTTACACATGATATTTTAACCTCTCACCTTCATTATTGTGTCCCAACCACATCACTACCATAAACATCTTAAGTTCTTACTGCACGCCTTTAATCCCAGCACTTGGTAGGCAGAGCTAGTACATTGGCTCTGTGTTTCTTATTTAATAAGATGGTTACTTCTACATCTTACTGACCTTTACCTTGCCTCTTTTTTAACCTTTTCAGTGTGTATGTATGTATGTGTACATGCATGTCCACACCTGTGTGGGCATATATGCTTGTAGAAGGCCCAAAGCATCATGATGCTGGGGTCTTCCTCAATCTCTCTTAACTCTATTCACTGAGGCAAAGAATTAAAACCAGAGCTGGCCAATGAGTCTAGAGTCTAGCCAGTCACTTCCCTCCAGGGATCCCCCTGTCTCTGCTTTCTCAGAGTTGGGATTACAGGAAGGCTGCCAGACCCAGTTGGCATTTACATGGCTTCTGGGGATCCAAATCCTAGTACATGTGCTTGCAGCTTGCATGGCAAGTGCATTTATTGCTAAAGCATTTCCCTAGCCCTACCTTGCTTTTCATCTAAGCTCTGTATCGAACATATACATCAAGTACTAAAAATAAAACAGTCACAGGTTTTTCCAACTCAAAAACAACAACAACAAACAACCATCATATGAAACTTCACTGAAATAAATGCTTACTTGAAATGGCTGGTTTAGAACTTGATATCTCTCCAACAAAGATCAACTCATCATCATCATCTTTATTTTGTACTTCTTCTACTTTCTGCTGCCATGGTTCCAACTCTTCTTCTTCACATTCCATGAAAAGTTCTGCCATTTTTGAATTATCTAATTTCCGAAAGGAGAGAAACAACCCTTATTTCCAAAAGGAAAAATACTTTTTTGTAATAGGAAGTATGCTAATTAAAGATAAACTTGAATAATCCTAAAGGAAACTACTGAATAACTGAATAACTACATAACATATATCATAGCAAGACTAAATTGAGAAAACAATCTGCAATATCTAAACTGGGAGCTTAGTGGAGTGGTGTAGCCCTGCCACTCTACCTGCCATTCACTCAGGAGGTTGTAGTTAACAGGACAGCATTTTTTGAGGCCAGCCTGCTCTACACAATGAAGCCCTGTCGCAAAACAAAGCTAGTAAAAAATGGTTAAGTAGCTAGAAGACTGGGGACAGCAGTTGAGTTACAGTGGCCAAAATTTTCTTTTGGAGATTTTTGCTTTCCATATACAGATGTTTTGTTTGCATGTATGTCTGTGCACCACATGCATGTGGTTACCTGCAAAAGCTAGAAGAGGTGAGATCATCTGGAACTGGAGTTTTTTGGCAGCCATGTGGGGTCTGGGAAACAAAGTGGGGTCTTCTGGAAGAACAACCAGTGCTCTTAACTGATATGATTATACATACAAAAAGGATATATAATCATTACCTGAAACAATAACCCACCACTTGTATTTTTTTTTTTTTTTTTTTGGTTTTTCGAGACAGGGTTTCTCTGTGTAGCTTTGCGCCTTTCCTGGAACTCACTTGGTAGCCCAGGCTGGCCTCGAACTCACAGAGATCTGCCTGCCTCTGCCTCCCAAGTGCTGGGATTAAAGGCGTGCGCCACCACCGCCCGGCCCCACCACTTGTATTTTAAAAAGGGATATAAATCAAGAATAAGAGGCAATTAGATTGGAAGAAGGAAAATACTGCATCAGATTCAGAGATATTAGGGTACAGAACAAAGAAAAATGAGATACTAGGATGAAAACAGGGAAAAATGGAGAAGTTTATTCTGTTCCAGGGTAGAGTAGACATTTCTCATCTCAAGAAATTAAACAAAGGATGTACTGCAAATACTACCAGTTCTGCATAACCACACAGCTCGCAGCAAACATTTTAGTGCCTCACTCCTTTGGGGTTGTTGTTTTGGTTGTTTTGGTTCTGTGATAGGGATTTTCTATGTAATTTGGGCTGTCCTGTCCTGGAAGTCATGATGGAGCCTCAGGCTGACCCCAAACTCACAATTGTCCTGCCTCAGCCTGAGTGCCAGGATTTCAAGTGTGTGCTGTCATGCCCGCTCAGTGCCACATTCTTAAAATATGGAGATGAGTTAGGCATGGTGGTGTACACCTTTAGTCCCAGCACTCAGGAGGCAGGGGCAGGTGGATCTTTTTGAGTTCCAGGCAAATCTGGTCTACACAGTGAGTTCCAGGCTAGCCAAGGACCTGTTTCAAAACAAAAACAACAACAACAAAAAAAAAACAAAACCAAAATGTCTGGAGAGACGGCTCAGCAGTTAAGAGCACTTGCTGCTCTTGCAAGAGGACCTGGGTTCATATCTCACCATTGACATTGGGGCTCACAACTACTTGTAACTCCAGTTTCAGGGGATTTGACCCCCTCTTTTGATCTCAGAGAGCACAAGGCAAGTACACGGTGCCCATATATACATGCATATATACATGAGTGTTTTACTCATGAAGTAAAATAAATAAATAAATCTTTAAAAATCTATTAAGAAAAACATAACAAAAATGGATATGTATAAATAATAAGCATCAAAAATTTTAGGAAAGCTTCTAATGTGAAAGACCAAAGCAATAAAACAAACTAAAAGACTGTAAACAAAACAGATAATACAGAGGAGAGGAGAAAATATTAAAGACTATATAATGAGAATCTTCTAGAGATTTGACAAAATTTCATAAATAGGGGCTGGAAAGGTGGCTCAACGGGTAAAGGTGCCCCAGGCTGACTACATGAGTTCAATTCCCTGATCCCACGTAAAAAAGTGGAAGGTAAAAGAACTCACACAAGGTACCCTCTGACCTCCACATGTGTGCTGTGACATGTGTGCACACACAGAATATACACACACCAATAACAATAAAATTAAATTTAAGCATAGAAACAATAACATTCAGAAAATGATTAAAAAATAAACCAGGTGACATTAATCAACTAAATGTATCCTAAAAGTAAAAGTTGAGTATATGTGGAACTGAAACACACACACACAAATAAAATAATGCCTCAGCCTCCCAAATGCTAGAGTTACAGGCATATGCCCCCATGCTCAGCTAGAAACAGAAATACAATTTTTAAATGTACAAAGTCATCCAAAGAAAACTCCAGAAAAAACGAATAGAAAAAAAGGCCAGGGATGTCTCTCGGCTGATAGAGTACTTGTCCGGTATGTACAAAGCCCTGGATTCAATTCCTAGCACCACATAAACCAAGCATGGCAGCACACATCTGCAACAATCTCAGTATTGTAGAGATGAGACAGAAAGATCAGCAGTTTAGGATCATCCTCAGTGTTTCGTGAACATTTTTTCCTGAACAAAAACATCTATGTGTCCACTCACTCCAGACAGGGAACCAATGGAACGCAAGTGTAATTTGGTGAACCAATGAAATTTTTTAAATTAGCATACAAATTATTAGATAGCAGTACTGTTTTTTCAAACAATGTGCATTTAAGTAGACTCTCACCCTTCCCAATTTTCCCAATTACCCTGCTACCCCTGCCCAGCCACCTCCCCATTTTCCTCTTATGTTTTATACATCCTTTTGCACTCTCCTCTCTCCAGCTCCTTCCTCATCACCTATTTAACCCTCTCAGTCTCCTTTATAGATAGCCTTGGCTGGCCTAGCAGTGGCTATGTAGATCAGGCTGGTCTTGAACTCAATCCACCTTCCTCTGCCTCTGCCTATGGAGCAGTGGGATCAAAGGCACATGCATCTGGCCTCTAGATTTTTTTAAATTGGGGGTTATTTACAAGCTCATGAGCAACTTATGGAGTGTGGCTTCACTACTGAAAAAAAAGTCTCTGCACCTAGCAAGTAGTCTCTTGAGCCCCTCCGCCCATGCAAAAGCTTTCTGTCTGTTTGGAGACAGGCATGAACCCTTCCCCCCGAAACAACTGCCTGTAAGTCTTGAAGAGGGTTGGAGCCCCTGTACTTGTTCCCCTGTTAATTGTTTACGAATCTTGGCCAGATCTATGGCCTCTGAAGCTAATTCCCCTAGTAATTATTGTCTAGAAAACCATCAAGCCCTCTTCTTGCCAACCTCAACTGTGCAACTGTTAACAGTCTGTAATTCCTTGGGGAGGGGCAGGGCCTCATGAGCCCTCCTCTTAGCAATTGTTAACTGAGCCCCTCCCTTGCCAACTTTTTGGTTTTACACTTATTTGTGAGGGCATCACTCAGTAGGTTGATTCTCTCCTTCCACCATGTGGGTCCCAGGGACTGAACTCAGGTCATCAGGCTTGGTCCCACTGAGTCATCTCACATTCTCAATCCCATCAATATTTAATTGCCTATAAATCCTTGGGGGAGGAAGAGGCCTTATGAGCTCCTCTCCCTAGCATCTTTCTGCCTATAAAACTTTGGGGAAGGATGTGGCCTCATGAGCCCCCTCCTTTAGTAACTGTTAACTGTCTATAAATCCCTGGGGTCGGAGAGGGGTCATAAGCCCCTTTCCGATTCTGTGAAGAAAAGTTAATGGATCCAATTTTGTGGAGGTCTCCTTCAGGAAATCATAGCTGCTGACAGTTCAAGAAGGTAAAGGCTATGTCATTCCCAGAGAACACAGTGTTCCATAACACTTGGCTAATTGTGAGTAAAGTTACAGTATAGCCTGGAATACATGAGACCCTGGTTTTAAAAAAAAAATGAGGGCATGCAAGATGGCTCAGTAGATGAGGATGCCTACCACCAAGCCTGACCACCTGAATTTGAGTACCAGTACCCCACATAGTAGGAGAGAAATGACTCTGAAAATTGTCCTCTCACTTCCTTATATGCTACATGCCTGCACACACACACACACACACACACACACACACACACACACACACACACAGAGGAAATGAAGGGCAATCAAAGGAAAGTGCTCAGTGGATATAGTACTTACTGTATAAGCATATGGATCAAAGTTCAGATCCCAGAGCCCACAAAAAAACTGGGCAGATGACCTGGACAGATGGTTCGTCAGGTGTTGACTCCCCATGGGAGACCTTACCCTTTTGGAGGAGTGGCTAGTGGGGGAGGTGGAGGGGGTAACAGGAGGAGGAATGGGGGGGAACTGTGGTTGGTATGTAAAATGAAATTTTTAAAAAAATAAATAAAAAAAGAAAAAATTTTAAACTTTTTTGTGAATTTTTTTTTCAGCTGGGCGGTGGTGGCACACGCCTTTAATCCCAGCACTCCTGAGGCAGAGGCAGGCGGCCACATAGTGAGTTCCAGGACAGCCAGGACTATACAGAGAAACCCTGCCTCCTAAATTCATTTATTTATCCGCGTATTTATTCATTCATTCATTCATTCTGGGATAGGGTTTCTCTGTGTAGCAGCTCTGGCTTTCCTGGCACACTACAGAGCAGGCTGGCCTCAAATTCAGAAATCTGCCTGCCTCTGCCTTCAGAGTGCTGAGATTAAAAGCATGCATCACCACCGCCTGGCTAAACTATTTATTTATTTTTATTATAATTACATCACTTCCCTCTTCCCTTTTCTCCCTCTAAACCCTTCTATATATCCTTCCTTGCTCTCTTTCAAATTCATGGCCTCTTTTTCATTATTTTTTGTTTTATAGATATGTATGTATACACACACACAGACACACACACACACATATATATTTCTAAATACCTGCTTAGCCTTTATGTTACTTATATGTATGTTTTCAGGAGTGATCATTTGCTACTGAATAACCAAGACATCTATCATATGATCAAGCTCTACCACTACTTGGCTATGCCCACAGGACTTGACATTCTTCTCCAGATACTTGCCCCCAACTCTATTTAATTGAATATTTCTCTATAAATAGTATAAAGATATATCCTTGAATATATTATTTCACATATTATAATTGGAAAAATATGTAATAACATAGATATATCTTATTTAGGGATCATTTTGAAAATTGTGATGATGTATACCAAACCTAAAAAAGAAAAGTTATCTTTGGGGATGAGTAGTTAACATTTCATTTCTACCTTACATTTGTGTGTGTATGTGTGTGATGTATGTGCACCTATGTGTGTCCATGAGAACCAGAGGAAGATCTCAGGTGTCCTGCTCTGTCACTCTCCATCTTATTTCCTTGAGACAGGATTTCTCACTGAATGTGGAACTAGGCTGGCTGCCACTTAGCTCCAATAATCCACCTCTCCCTGGCCCCCTATACCCAGGGCTAGGATTGCAGATGCCAACCCAGCCACACCTAGATTTTTCACCTGGGTTCTGAAGATTTGAACCACGATGCTCATGTTAGTGCAACAAGCACTCTTACCCAAGGAGCTGCCATCACCTTAGCCCATTTACTCACATTGTTATTGTAGCTCACTCACTTTTTATTATATGGGTTACTTTAATCAATCTAAGTAAATCTAAGTAAACACTAAATGTGCCCACCTGTCTCTCAGCAATCCTATTAAAGAAGGATTATCAGAAGAAGCACCATTCGTGGTCTGTCGAGAAGGCTCAGCCAGCAAAAGTCATTTGCTATCAAGCCTGATGACATGTTTGATTCCCAAGACCCATGTTGTGGAAGGAAAGACCATCCCCAAGCTGTGCTCTGACAGCCATGTTTGCAGGCACACACAAAAAATAAATGTAATTTTAAGAAGCCATATATACTAGTATCAATTGCAGAAACTATTTTTCTTGTTGTTGTTGCTGCTGAAAACAGTTGTCTTTATCCATCAAATTGCAGAACCAACTAAAAACAAGCACATGGGGGGCTGAAGGCGGTTAAGAGCACTGGCCACTCTTCCAAAGGACCTGGATTCACGCACATGGCAGTTCACAACTGTCTGTAACTCCAGTTCCAGGGGATCTGGCATCCTTGTGCAGGCAAAACCCCAATGTACATAAAAAATAAAAAAATCTTAAAAAAAAGAAAACAAAAAACAAAAAAAAGCACATGTTGCCAATCAATTTTTTTAGTTCAAAATAATACTAAATACTAAAACCATGAAACTTGACTCTGAAATATTTGGCCTAATTTCAGTCTTGAGCAAACTTATCATATAACTCCTGACAAGGTAACAAGTTAGGACTTAGAAAATAAAGGTGCTTAGAAAATCAGCTGCTGAGACTGCTCACGATAAAGGTAAGTGCTGCTGTCTGAAAACCTTAGTTTGAGAAAGAACCAACTTCTCTGCAAGCTATCCTCTGATCACTGCATGCATGATGTGCCATGCATACACCCATGCGCGCATGTGCACACACACACACACTCACACCTGCACACACAAATACACAATGCATAATAAAAAATTAAAATAAAAATACATAGTACTAGGGGCTGGGGAGATGGCTCAGTGGGTACGAGTACTCTCTATGCAAACATAAAGACCTAACTCTGAAGCCTTAGTACCATGTAAAAAACTAGCCATGGCTGCTCACAGCTGTAACCCCACCCCAAATAGGGACTATTAAATTAAATGTACACATCATCTAATCTATAGTAATATATAGTTATAACTCACTTTCCAAAATTGGTTTACTCCTGAGTGAATGTAAATTTAGCAAATAAACTGATAAATATATATGTATTTTTTTGTTGTTTTTTTCGAGACAGGGTTTCTCTGTGTAGCTTTGCGCCTTTCCTGGAGCTCACTTGGTAGCCCAGGCTGGCCTCGAACTCACAGAGATCCGCCTGGCTCTGCCTCCCGAGTGCTGGGATTAAAGGCGTGCGCCACCACCGTCCAGCTAAATATTTTAAGCAATTACTACTTGAAGAAATAGGATGAATTATAGAATTAGAAATAAAAATTAAAAGGCTACGTAAAAATGGGTAATTATCCAGCCATGTTTTAGTAAATCTGAATTTCAATATAAGTGACATCTTTAACTATGACTTATTCTTCACATTTTAAAAATAAATGTTATTATTACTATAAGAAAACACATATAAATGTTTTGCTCATATATATTTTCATCATTTTTTAGCTGAAAAGTAACAGAAAATTACCTAAAGTTCTTCATAGATTAATTTACTACCAAATCTCCATTACCTTCTATACTCTAGGGAAAAATACAGAATAAAACATGGTCCTATTCTTCAGAAATTTACAATCTAAGTATTTGGGCTTCTATTTTTATGGTGTTGGTGGTCAAATTTAAAGCTTTACATGTGATAAGTTAGTGCTTTTCCATAAGCAACATCCTGCAGCCCCATCTGCACCTTTTAAAACAGAGGTTACATTAAAATGATCAAAAATTTGAATAGCTTCATTAAAAAGGAATTTCAGTTTGTCATATCCTGAATTTTCATACCATATACTCTACAAATTTTCTCTAAAAATTTAAAAAAATCTTGGTTATAGCTAGATGTGGTGACATTTCAACTGTAATCCCAGAATTTGAGAGGGTAAAATCATGAGTTCGAGACTGGGATAGGCTATATAGGAAGCGAATGCTATTCTGAGCTACATAGTGAAACCCTGGCTTGAAAAATCAAGAGCTAGAGATGTAGCTCAGTGACAGGGCATTTGCTTAGCACGCACTAGAGCCTGGGTTTGATTCTTTGGATTGAGAGAGGAAAACAGATTGTCTCAGCTCCTAAAATGCATTAGCTGTGTTAGCCAGATGGCTCAGTGAGCAAAGACACTTGCCACTGAGCCTGGTTACCTAAGTTCAATCCCTGGAGCCCCACATAATGGAAGGAGAAAACCAACTATACAAGCTGTCCTTTGACTTCCACATGCACACACACACAGTGTAAAAATAATTAAATGCCTTTGTTTATATTTTCATTCCTTTCTCTCCTCTTCTCTTCCCCTCTCCTTCCCTTTCATACTGTCTCTTTCTCCCTCTGAGACAGGGTCTTGTTATGTAACCCTGGTTGGCTTGAACTTGTAACGTACGTACACCAGGCCAGCCTTTAACGTGCAGTGATCTTCCTGCTTTTGCCTTCCAATTGCCAGGATCACAGGGGTGCAACACCATGCCTGGATGTGTTTCATTTTTATAAGTACAAAAAAGAATACCATGTCTAATTTTTTTAATCAAATAGCTGTTTCTGCAACTCTTTTACCTTTATGTAAATTATTTGTGAATTAACTTAAAAAATAAAAAAAATTAAAGTGGCCCATTGGACCCAGATGGTACATAGTGATGACAATTTTTCCCAATAAAAATAATAGAAATACCCTTTAATATAAAACTGATTTGTAGAGAATGAATTTTAAAACTCTAGATGTACATTTTTATTCAAGTCACTGAGTAAATCAAGTCTTCCTAAACTGTTACTTACAACAATCTAACTAAAAACCAATTATTTTTCAAATTGTCTGTGTGTGTTTGCATATGCCGTAGCACGTGTGCAAGTCAGAAGACAACCTGAAGAAGTTGGTTCTCTCCTTCTACCATGTGGGTCCCTGGGGTTGAACTCAAATTGTCAGGATTGGTGGTAGCTGGTAAACCATCTTGCTGGCTCCAGAAAAACAATTAATTTAAAGTCCTCTCTAAAGCATAAAGAAACAGGAAAGAATTAGTACATACAAATTGATCCCTAGTACTCCCCCAAAATTCTTTGTGGTTCTAAATGTTCTCCTAGAAAAATAAGCAGAAGAAAAGGAAGGCATAGAATTCTATACCTCTTTCCCTTTCCTTAATAAAAAGGCAATGCTAAGTGCTAAAATGCTTGGCTGAAAAGGCCAGTCTATATTGAAAAATGTAACAACTGGAGGAAAGAAGTTGAACAGGAAAAGCTGAGGTTTGGACCTCTTCATCAACAGGACTTTTTCAATACTAGTCTTCAATTTTCAACTTACTTAGATGCAGTTATTATTCAAATGCTAAAATGTACAAACATATAAAGTCTTCAAAATGTAGGCAGGGGCCAGGCGGTGGTGCACACCTTTAATCCTAGCACTCCCGGGAGGCAGAGCTGTCAAAAAAAAAAAAAAATGTAGACAGGGGCTGGGCGTGGTTGTTCACGCCTTTAATCCCAGGACATAGGAGGCAGAGGTAGGTGGATCTCTGTGAGTTCCAGGCCAGCCTGGTCTACAGAGTGAGATCCAGGACAGCCAGGGCTGTTACACAAAGAAACCCTGTCTTGAAACAACAAAACAAACAAACAAAAACCAAAAAAAAAAAAAAAGAAAGAAAATAAAAAAAATGTAGAGAGGGGAAATTGAATAATACTTCTTAAAACTTTTAGGTGACCCTCTTGCTTATCTTTCTCTAGCACTTTGAGATGCCTATAAATAAAAAGTGAGGTATTGCCGGGCGGTGGTGGCGCATGCCTTTAATCCCAGCACTCGGGAGGCAGAGCCAGGCGGATCTTTGTGAGTTCGAGGCCAGCCTGGGCTACCAAGTGAGTTCCAGGAAAGGCGCAAAGCTACACAGAGAAACCCTGTCTCGAAAAAACCAAAAAAAAAAAAAAAAGTGAGGTATTATTTAATGAGTTGAACCTTAGGTGAACGTCAGAAGGCACTGGTTCAAGAACTGGTTCTAAGGGGACAGGCCGGATGGCTCTTTCTTGTAATCACTGTATTAGGGAGGCTGAGCCAACAGGATCAAGAGTTCTGGATAGTCTTAGTTACATATCAAGTTCAGCCTGTGCTACATGGAACCCTATCAAAAAAAAAAAAAAAAAAAAAAAAAAACAAAAACAAACGAACAAAAAAACGCAAGGGAGGTCAATGAGATGGGCTCTGCAGGTAAGAGGGCTTGCAGCCAAAACTGATTATCTGCGATCCACCCTCGGGACCTACACAGTAGGAGAGAACTTAGTACTACTAAGTTGTCATCTGATCTCCAAACTGTGGTGTGCGCACACCTACACACCTACACACACACCAAAAAAAAAAAAAAAAGAAAGAATATAAATAAATGTAATTTAAAAGAAAAAACACCACAACTGGTTCTATTTACGGACCACATAACTGCTTGAGGCTATTTCTTCACCTTTAAAAGCGGTCTTTAATACTTCATAGCCCTGGAAAAGAGCAACATCAATAAGACATTCAAATGCTGTGATAATCACACTTGCACAAATATTAAAGCAAATCACAGAGATCTAACTGAATTTTATAAGCAAACTAGCGCCTTCATAGATTCGGTATTTTTTTTTTTTTTACATAAGATGGCTTGAATTTATACTGTAACTCTCAAAGCAAGACACCTCACAAATACCTAGGAGATTTTTGTAGTTTAAAACTGTTTTTAGGTATCAAATACAGTTTTAGAGACACTAAAACTCATAACCCAACCCCCAAAACAAAACCAACACATCCAAGCCCCAAAATCCCCAAATCCAACCAACAAAACCAACAATTCAAGCTCATAGATTTAAAAGAAAAATTAGCAAATCTTCCAAACAAAGATCTTTGGATAATCTCCCACATTTGGAAGAAACTGGTTCCCTTGACACTGAGACTTCTTCCCGAAAAGAATTCAAACTTGAGGTGCATTGAGAGGGACTCCCATGTCTGCAGCAGGTTTTTCTTCTCCGATGAGATGCTTGCCCCATCGCTAATAAAACCCTGCTCTGCTCACTGATGGAAAATCGTGCATCTAAGCCCACACCTGTCCCCTCAGGGCTTTTATCCTCTAGAGTCTAGACAATAACTAAATAGAGCAAGATTTCTGTGACAGAGGAGGGCAGCCCCTTTGGGAAGAATAAGGGTACCAGCACAGAAAAACTACTGTGGTCCTGGCAAAGGGGTTAGGCAGAACCAAGGGCCTCAGGAGCCTGAGGCTGGAAAGTTCAGATTGGCCCACCAGCTTTTCCCAGGACTGCAGAGACCAGCGGATGGGAGGATCTCGTCGCTATCCAATGTACAAAAGATATATCCAATGTACAAAAAAA
>CABHPH010116235.1:3523-16027 GCA_902168325.1 Peromyscus nudipes
GATAGATAGATAGATAGATAGATAGATAGATGAGAGAGTTGTAGAATATTATTTTAAGATGTGTTACTTTTGTTTATGTTACATTCACATCTGTGAAGCTGTGTTACTGTGCCTGTCTAAAACACCTGATGGTCTAATAAAGCACTGAACGGCCAATAGAGAGGCAGGAGAAAGGACGGGCGGGGCCGGCAGGCAGGGAGAATAGATAGAGGGAGAGATCTGGGAGGAGAGGAAGAAGGAGTGAGAGGAGGAGGAGGAGGACTCCAGGGGCCACCCAGCTACACAGCCATCTAAGGAGTAAGAAAGAAAGGTATACAGGATAGAGAAAGGTAAAAGCCCAGAGGCAAAAGACAGACAGCTTTTTTTGTTGTTGTTTTTGTTTTTGTTTTGTTTTTCGAGACAGGGTTTCTCTGTGTAACAGAGTCCTGGCTGTCCTGGAACTTGCTTTGTAGACCAGGCCTCAAACTCACAGAGATCCTCCTGCCTCTGCCCCAGACAGCTTAATTTAAAGTTAAGAAAAGCTGTCAAGAAACAAGCCAAGCTAAGGCCAGGCATTTGCAGTTAAGAATAAGCCTCTGCATGTGATTTCTTTGGGAGCTGGATGGCAGGCCCCTGAAAAGAGCAAAAACAACCAACAATGAGAGAGAGAGAGAGAGAGAGAGAGAGAGAGAGAGAGAGAGAGAGAGAGAGAGAGAGAGAGAAACCTCAAAGTCCATTCCTGAGTGACATGCCTCCTCCAACCAGGCAACACTTCCTAATCCTTTCCAAACATTCAACAGGGGACTAAGCATGCAGATATATGAGCCTATGTATGGGGGCCATGCTCATTCAAACCACCACAGCCCCAAGACCAAACTAAACTGGCTCCTGTGCTGACAACAGACTGCTTTCTGCCAGGTTCTCCCCTGTGACAGGAACTCCCCATGACTCGTGAACACCCATACTTCCGTCAAAGGAGGAAGCAGAAAGGCCCCCTGGGCTTCATTTTGTAAATCACACTGTGAATGAAATCCTGTGTTTCACAGTAAAACAATCGTCCCCAGCTTGGATGGAAGTCTGTTTTTGAACCAAGTGGACTGATAACCAAAGGATGGTTCTCATGGCTGTAATGATGTGTGTAATAAGCATTGCCATTTCCGGACTCCACAACGGTCCGTACTCAGAATATGTCTCATAATGCAGGAGAGATCCAGATGAAGTTTCTACAGGTCTCTTCCCTCCTGGTGGTTAAGAGGTAGACCACACTGGATAATAGGACATGAGTATCAACAGCAGTGGCCCTCAACAAAGACTTTAGATATTTTCCTCTGTCATACCTCAGCATGTAAATATAAAATTAGCCTATCCTTGGATTGTTAGAATGTTTGGTTTTAAAAATTGCTGTTGGAGTTGCTGGCTTGAGTCTCATAAATTCTGTAAATGAATCTTGGCTTGAGATTAGGACAGAATTTCCAACAATGTCTGAAATGGCCCTAAACACACACTAGTGTCTATGTCTTAATCAAGCTGCATGATGTTGTTATTTGTGAATTGATTGCAGTAAAGTGATTATATTTTTTTAAAAAAAAGTGTCCCTGGCCAGGCAGTGGTGGCACATGCTTTTAATCCCAGCACTTAGGAGGCAGAAGAAAATAGATCTACGAGTTTGAGATCTATTTTCAGCTTGGTCTATAGAGTGAATTCCAGGACAGCCAGGGCTACAAAGAGAAAGCCCATCTCGAAAAAAAAAAACAAAAGAAAAAAAAGTGTTCCCAGTATTACACTGGTACATACTCATATATTTGAAACTCAAATTTCTCTGTGCATTTTAGTTATTAAAGTGGCCATCCTAGTTCTGGTTGGGATGAATGAGAAGCATTTCCGCATCAAGAGCCACTAAACCACAGATCTTCTATCTTCTGTTCCTTTCTGGTCTCCTGATTCCTATACATGACCGGACTTTCCAGCATAGACAAAGAGGATGTCACCACCAAGATGAGCCGCCTTCTAGTCTTGTCTACCTCATTAGCATCTTGACTAGACTCTTGTGACTCTATTTATAACATCCCATCCTTCCCTTGCTCTGTAGTAAAGTGATTTTCTCTCTATCTATCCACTCACTTATTTGCCAACTAAGTCTTCCTCGCGTCTGTTCATAGATCAGTCCATCCATCAATCCATCCGTCCATCCATCCACCCGTCCATCCATCCTTCCACCCATCTATCAATCCATTCACCCAACCATCTACCTACACATTCATTAATCTGTTTATCAAACCATCCATCCATCCATCCATCCATCCATCCATCCATCCATCCACAGACAAGTATTTATATAATACTATGTAGTAAATCTGTAACCTCCCTGAGAGCGTGTCATGAGAATATGATTCATATTCTATATTGAAGCCAACTTTTGGGTGTGTCTCCGGCCAGAGGAAGCAACCGTCATGATGAACACAGCATCTCTGATACCAGCGTCTTGGGATCTGTCTAACTTTACCGCGTATCTTAGATGTTAACAGTTGCCTGGAAACTGACCCCAAACTCTGAAATGTGGATGGGGAGCTGAAAGCGGGACAGGCATCTCCTAAAGTACCAGTCCGGGAAGGCTAGGGAAGAGACGGATGGGCCACCCCTTCCCATCGTGAACACACAGGGGATTCAGGCCAGCAGGGGCTCTGTCATCTTCACCAGGTTACTTCTGGGGGCCGTTGCCAGTTCAGTCAGAAAAGATGAGAATGTGGTGGCATGCGAGGTGATTAAGATCAGGCCTGGCAGTGGCCTTCATGACTTCCTCTCACCAGAAAGCTAGTAGCTAGCTATCTACTAGAGAAAATACATCATACAAGTGGCTAGCCACTCGGCCACTCTAGTCATGAAGGAGGCAGACCGTGCATTCCCAGTGAGAAAGCATGATGGTGGATTTGGGTGACATACTCAGTTTCCTCATTTCCTCCTTCCTCACTTGCTGGGTGAGATGGAGACTGAATTAGTTGCTTTTCTGTGATAAAACACCATGATCCAAAGTAACTTATGGAAGAAAGGTTTTATTTTAGCTTATGGTTCCAGAGTCCTCATGGCGGGGGAGGGATGGCATGGTGGCATGAAGAAGCTGGTTGATGGCGTTTCCTCTGCACAGGAAGCAGAGAACGTGTGGAGGAGGAAGAGGGGAAAGGCTATAAACTCTCAGTGCTCGATCCCAGAGTTGTCCGTCCTCCAGCAAGACCGCACCACCTCCCCAAACAGCGACACCAGCTAGGGACCGAGTATCCAAATCCCTAAGCCTATAAGGGACATTTGTCATTCAAACCACGACAGATGCGATCCCTTCCATCATAGATGAATGTATAGCTCTAGTCTGGGAGTCCTATCAGGGCCACTATGTCTTTTTCCCAGGATTCCATGCAGACCTTTAGAAAATGACTGCTTGCAGGGAACGGAAGCTCAGCTATTGAGGTACTAAAAATACCACCCTGGAAAGGTGCTCTGCCCCAGGGTTCAGTCACAGGCATTCTAGATCTTCAGGGCTGACCTAGCCTTGGCTACAGGTTTGTGGCTGCTCAGAGGCATTCTGCAGTTGCCATGGAAACCATCCACTCATGGAAGTGTTCTTCTCTCGGGTCCCCTGAACTCTGCCACAGCTGCGGCGGCTAGCATCTTCTCAGATGCTGCCATGGGAACCACTGAAATGCTCCCATCTCTCTCTAGCCCGCCGGCCCACCCAGCAGGGAGAGCCTGGGGGCCACACAGTGGGGGCTGGGCTTCTAGAGCATGAAGTTACCCAGTTTCTGCTGCTTCTATGGAGTCGCACGTTCCAGCTCAAAGTGGCCAGCTAGGACGTGGACTATTGGAACACATCCCAGCTGGCTGGAAAAGAGTGAGACCTGCAAAGCAGGCTGAAGAGGAAAATGAAAGATGGTATCTGTGATGTGTCCTCTGAGGAACCTGACAACTGTGCTTGGAGACATCTGCCCCCTCCCGAGAGGTGCAGACTCCAGGTAAAAGGAGCTTTCTCCCCCGGTGGGGCCAGGCCCACTCTCTACTGTGAATTCTTCCCTGGAAAGTCTGAATGTATTCATGGAGGAGTCAGGACCCTCCTTGCTTCTCTGTCCATGGTAATGTGTCCTTTTGGGCTGTGACCATGGGAAGACTTCTTTCACGCTCATGAATTGCAATTCATTGACGTCTTGGTCATGACAAGGTTGCCTAGAGCGAGCTCTGTGTGCAGAGTTCACAACACTGAGGATGACACTGAGAAAGGGAAGTGACAGGAAGGTCCCCAACTGCTCAACACACCTCAGACCCTCAGGACCAGTGCTTCCTTCTATGGTGCATGCACGGGGTGCTGTGTGTGTGTGTGTGTGTGTGTGTAAACCGGCTTCAAAGTATATCTGTGCTCTCCTTGAACACCTAGGCTTAGTGTTGGTAAAATTCCTCCCCTAGGGAGACAATGTCTACCCTTCCTCCTAAGGTCCCAATGAGAAACCAAGGCAGATTCCACCAAAGTTCCCTCTGACTTGATTGGTCTTACCTCCAGAGCACAGATGAGGAGTCAGCTCCAAGAGTGTGGGTGCCCCCTTCCCAGAAGGCTGCACTGGCAAGTCTTTACTCAGTAGGGACGAGGGCTTTCCCGTAGTTACAAAGGCGGAGCACCACCCTCCTCCTCATTGTCTCTAATCTTAACTACGCCCGCTTCTCAGGGACACATGCAGTTAGGGTGGCGTTACATAGAACCGGTACGGAGTGGCTGGACAGACAGTCAACAGGCTCAGATGCCATGATTGAACCCCTGAAGGTGGCTGTTAGCCTCGGAGGCTCCTTCAGTACAACACGGGTCATCTACCGTATCAAACACAGGGAACTGAGTATCGGCCACACTTCGCTCTCTGGAGACATGTGAAGAAGCTTTCAACCAGGGTGGGTCTGGTCTACTGTCTTGTGGGGACCAGAACAAACATTCTGCCTCTGCTTTATTTTTCTACTACTTGACTCACAGGGCACCGAATGCCACCACTTGGGCCTCACGGATCCCCCTTAACTGCTGCCCCCCACTTTGAGGACCGCACACTAGTGACCGTAGCCCACTGGCTTCTAAAATCTGCTCTCCTTACGGCTGAAATGCTGTGAGCACTGTGCCTCCTCGGAATTCCACCTCAGCAAGGGGTCGCCCTATATGCAAGCACTTAGAAAATATTGTGCGTTCTTAAACAGAAGCCAAAACCATCATCGCAGTCTCCAAAAGACGGAACTTCTGCTAAGCAGAGGGAGTCGGCCAGGGTGGGGAGGGATCAACTCACTACCCAGCGATTTTATGCTTTAACGGGCTTTAGCATCTACCAAGTGCAAAAGGAGGCAAGCCGATCTGCATTCTAGGACCTGGACAGTGGGTGATGAGAAAGGAGGGCACTGGGAGATGCCGAGGTGCAAAGGGAGGCTGTGGTGTGGGCTGGGAAAGAGGCCCTAGGAAAAGCTTCACCTATAGACTCTCTAACCTTTTTTTTTTCACCCAAGCAAGGTTCATGCATGAGGATCAGGCTGACTCTGGTGCATACCTGCGGGGCCCTAGGGTCAGATGAGGGGAGACGCCAAACCTCCAGGCTGGAGCAGGGAGCCCTTCAGAACAGTGACTGCCCCGCCCCCTCCCTGGGGCCTGCCAGAGAGCCCTGCAAGGACTCTGGATCTCATTAGGCCGCAGCTGCCTATAGCCTGCTCTCGGCACGGGTCTGGTTTCTATCACTTGACTGTTGATTTGACCTGTAATCATCATCAGAGGGCACATTCCTGGCCCGTGGTTTAAGAGAAAAGCATACTTTTGCCTGCAGCCGAGGCGGCTTTCTGGTCAGAGCTACGGGGCCTGGTTCTGAGGCGCTCTTTCGATCTGCATCTGGCTGTGCCTGTAGTTTTGATTTCAGAGACAGGCAGGCAGGATGCAGGAGGGCATTCTCCCTCCCCCACCCCCAGTCAGGATCTGCCTAAGAGCTGAAAAGTGCAAACGCAGCCAGATGAATGTGCGCTGCAGTATTTGTGGTGGAGGCCCCCAGGGAGTCCTGGGACTCCGTGTCTTTACTGGAAACACCCAATAAACTGCTGGCCTCCAGGCCTCCTGCCGTTTCAGTGCTGCGGAGAAGGTTCCTTGGACCACATTCCTGCTTACAGTCCCACACCAAACATGGCTTTCCCACACGCGGCCCTCTAGGAGCCAGTCTGGGCTGGAGAGATGAGGGTTAGTTCTTGGATACAAGCCTCATTTCTCAATGTATGTATCCACTCTCTGTACGTCCGACGACGATGGGTACCTCTCAGGAGTGAGGGATCAGCTGTGCCTATCCGTGTCCCGTTCACCTCACAGAAAAAAGACAATGTCAAGGTTGTCCCGGTGTGGAAGGTTGGACTCGGCAGGCACCTTGGTGGCAGCGCTGGGTAAGCAGAATTAATCCAGTGGCTAGCTGTCCGGGCCAGTGCTGAGTAGCCCGGCTCCTGGCACTTAGGAATCTGGGCTCAGTTAGGGAGTCGGTGGTGCCAAAAGATTGAAATAGTTGGTCCAGTAGGGCAGACTCTGCTGGTTCCCACAGTGGAAAGCACACACAAAGAAGATTGCACTGGGCCTCCCTGAGGTCAGTGTTCTACCCATAACAAAAGCCCTCTCTCAACAAATGGGATTACCCATGGCCAAGGTGGAGCCACTAGAGATGGCGTGGCAGTGACTGATGACCTACCTTTGACCCAGCGGGGGACGTACCAATGAACATCTGATGACCACTTGAATCTAACCTAATCTGATTTTACCCGTACCTTACGTTTTCCGAGTAGCAGGCTTCCTTAATCCATTGACTGACAAGAATGTCAGGTCTCTAGATGCTTGTCTAATCAGCTCTCATTGTTGTGTCTCCCGACACAACGTTCACCTGATGGATGGTTTAATTTTTAACTGCAGACATCTGTGACTTCAGAGGACCCAGCAGAGAGAGGGGGCGGGGTGAGAAATTACTCAAGGAGGGGAAAGGGGAGCTATTGGCTGTCAGGAATCAGAGGGAGTGCAAGGCAGGGGACCTGGAAACCAGGCAGGGACATTATGATGGCTTAGTCATTATTGTCAACTTGACTCAATGTAGCATCCTCATGAAAGCCATACCTCTCAATACGGTGGTGGTACAAACTGATGCCATGACTGCTCCATGGTGTGGCTAAGGGGAATTATTTTGCTGTAGACATGAGAGAGAGCAGCCAGAGGCATCTGGAAGAGTCCAGAGCAGAGAGAGAAGGTGGCAGACTGGACCTGTCTCTGAAAGAAGAGGAAGCGGAGCAGAGAGGCGGGGAGCATAGAGGAGAGCAAGGGAGCAAGGTGGGGGA
The DNA here is from genome assembly GCA_902168325.1 of Peromyscus nudipes. NCBI lineage: Eukaryota > Metazoa > Chordata > Mammalia > Rodentia > Cricetidae > Peromyscus > Peromyscus nudipes. Next base: position 10,856 of record CABHPH010116235.1, read on the forward strand.
CAAAGAGTGAGGGTGAACAAGAGCCTGAGAGCAAGCGGTAGAGGAGGAGAAGAAGGAGAAGAAGGAGGAAGACAAAGGCATGAATATAGCGGAACTGTGGGAATGCAGCGTTATAAGGAGAAGGAGCGGTTGTGCGGAGGGAAGCCCACGAGCTGGAGGGAGTTTGACGGTAGAGAAGATGAGAAGTGCTAGGAGGCTGGCATGAACTTTGAAATGTGTAGCAGGTCCTTGTGATGCTGAGGGACCTGGAGGCCAGCATGTGCTTTGGTATGGTTGCCCCTGGCCTGTGTGACACATCATGGGTGTGTGTGTGTGTATGTGTGTGTGTGTGTGTGTGTGTGTGTGTGTGTGTACATGTGTGGCAGACCAGAACTACTCATATTATGGCCAAAGGCAGAAGAGAGAAAGAAAATGGTCCCACTAGCTCCTTTAAATGCATCCCCTAATGACCTGGAAACCTGCCACTAGATCCCTCCTCAAAGTTTCTACCACCTCCTAATGTTACCAGTCCTGGAATCAATCCCCCTGCCCTCAGGCCTTTGGGAGATGCTTAAGAGGAAGCCATAGCCATGGTCATGTTTCCTGTTTCCTGGGAAAGTAGGTGTCTCAGTTAGGGTCTCTATTGCTGCAATGAAACACCATGAACAAAAAGCAGCCTGGGGAGGAAAGGGTTTATTTGGCTTACACTTCCACATTGCTGTTCATCACTGAAGGAGTCAGGGCAGGAACTCAAACAGGACAGGAACCTGGAGGCAGGAGCTGATGCAGAGGCCATGGAGGGGTGCTGCTTATTGGCTTGCTTCCCACTGTTTGCTCAGTCTGCTTTCTTTAGAACCCAGGGCCACCAGCCCAGGGGTGTCCCTACCCACAGTGGGCTGGGCCATCCCCCATCAATCACTGATGAAGAAAATGCCTTACAGCCATATCTTTTGGAGGTATCTCCTCCACTGCGGTTCCCTCCTTTCAGATGACTCTAGTTGGTGTGTCTGGTTGACAGAAGAACAGCCAGCACAGTGGGTTTACCGCAGCCTGGTTCCTCTTCACTGTCAACCTGGCTGGATTCAGAGTCACTGTGGAAACCCACCATGGGTGGTGTCTCTAAGGGTGTTCCTAGGGGGGTCTGACCCATGCTCCATGTGGGTCTTCTTGCTGTGTCATCCTGAGACAGAAAGCAGAAAGCCAGAGAGAGTAAGAGAGGTCCAAACTCACTTTATCAAGGCGCGCACTCCTGTGGTATCTGACTCACTCTCACAACAGCGCTCATCTGTGGATGAGGGATCCGCCCTTGTGACAATCACCTCTCCCAGGCTCTGTCTCCAGCATTGTTGCTTTGGGGATCAGTGAACTTGTGGGACACATGTAGACTATAACATTCTCAGGATGAAAGCTTGCCATGAGGTATCTGTCAGGTCCCATGTCACCATCCCTGGCATCTAGAGAGTTCCTGGGCTCCCTCCATCCTGGAACTACCCAGCCTCTACACCATGAAAGTTCTCCCATGAATTCTATTCCAAACACATCCTATTCGTCCAGAAAGGTTCCTCCCAGGCCCCTCCCCTTCACACCCCTCTCCAAGGCCAGCTCTTACGTATCTTGGTGGTAGAATTTCCCTATCGTTTATCATTAAACTTGCTTGAATAGTGACTTTGTGATTGCCTTAAACAGCATGGATCTCCTGTCCTCATGTACATGGCATGCTCCTCATGCCTTCCGGCAGCTGTGCCAGGTGTGGAGTGGCGCAAATAGTGGGAACAGAGGCTGGGGACTCTGGGCTAGCTTCCATCCTCCTGCCCAGGTGACTTTCAGTGGTAACAGGGATCCATCTTGTATGCCTGCTACCTCTGCTGGCCACGTGTCTCAGTGCCAGACTGGCCTGTCTAGAGGGACTTCTCACCTATCCTGCCCATAGGCTTCCTCTGCAGTCCCTTCCAATCCTAATGAACTGTTAGCCTGACTCCTTTCTGTTAGGAGCTCCTAATGTCAGGATGGCCAATTCCTCCCGGCCCCCAGCGATTCCTCCAGTGAACAGTGTGTCTTAACACACACTGAGTTGATTGAAGACTATGTAGATGGAGTGGGCCTGTTTACACTCTCTAAGACAAGATCTTTCTAGAAGGTAATTGTAGAATAACAATTCTATAAGAAAAATAGTGGTGGCTGAGTCTGTTCTGTGGGCTCCCTCCTCTAACCACACCCCAGGAGTGAAGGCTGCTGTCTTCTCTGTTCCTAGGGGCCAGCCTGCTAACCACCACACTATGAAACATTCTGCTATCACCTCCATCTTCAAGAAGCATGTAATAGGCCACCATCATGGCTGTGATAAATGATCACAAATGGAATTCTTAAAACAGACAAACTCAGAAACCAGACCAAACCAAACGAAACCGAAAAAACCAGAGAAACTATGTCCCACTGTTCTGAGAAATCTACATAGGCGTCATCAGTAGGGTGCATGCCTTCCAGGGTGCTAGGGGAGAGGCCTGGTCTTTTGAAGCTTCCTGCTGCCTACTCTCTCTGGCTCCTGGGTGCATCTCTTCCTTCATGGCGTAACTTAGGATTGGTGGTGACTCTGTCTTCCCTCTTATAGGCCCTCTGTACCTTCTGTAGGTCTACCAGATAACCCAGGAGACTCTCCCCACCTGAAGGTCTTTAGCTGAGTCATATCTGAAAAGTCCTTTGATCATGTAAGGTCGCATGCTCACTGGTTCCTGGAATTGGTATATTGACATCTGGGGGGGGGGGGGCTGTACCACCCTGAGCATGCCTGATCTCATCAGTAGGTGGGGGGCATTATTCTGTTTCTAAAGTGAAGAAACCAAGAAGAGACAAAGTCTCCCACTATCCACCTCTCTTTGTAGCTGCTCAATACTTCTGAGTTAAAGTGGTTCTTCAAAACTGAGATGACTTGTCCCAGCTGTTAGAACAATCTTCCTGGAGATTTGAGAACAGTTCTCTGAGGTCACTGATTATTTCTCAGTTCTCATGTCCCTTGATGGTGGTTTTTTTTTTTCCCCTGATTCAGGGTCTCTCTGTTAGCTTTGCGCCTTTCCTGGATCTCGCTCTGTAGACCAGGCTGGCCTCGAACTCACAGAGATCCGCCTGCCTCTGTCTCCCGAGTGCTGGGATTAAAGGTGTGCGCCACCAACGCCCGGCTCTGATGGCGGTTTTCTGAAGAGCATCTGAACACTGGGCTGTCACCGGGTGGCTGGTTATCCTGTCTGAAAGCTCTGTGAGGCAGCATTTCCTACTGTCTGGAGGAAACCACGTCAGAGAGGAGTTTTGATTGGAGAGAATGGAATTAAGGACATTCCTGTCACAGAATATGCAGTTGGCATGCAATAGTTTCATTCCCAGGCTACCTCTGAGTTCCTCAGCCATCCAGCTGGCATCTGCAGCGTGTCCACTGTGTGCATCCTGGGTACATGCCTGAAAAGCGCAGCTGACCCTTCTGCTGGGCTTGAGGGTCACGGAAGCCCCAACATGTACACACACAATCGCCTCGACTGTCAGGAGGTATGTAGAGAGGAGGGCCCGAACAGGGAGGACTCTGAATGGCTCGTTTTACCTCTGATGGGAACTGCTACACGGAAACGTGGTTGAGGAGCTTACAGGTGATCAGGATACCCCAGGGCACAGGGTAGAAGGGATGGCTGTGTGGAACCCAAAGCTGGTCAAGTGCAGAGAGTAGAGGAAGATGGCCAGCTGGGCAGGATCGTGGGAAGGTGAGATTTTTCTCTCCTAAGAGGTGGCACAGCCCCTTGGTCCCACACGGCTCTATTTTCATCTGCCTCTGGGTTCCCAGTCTCTCTGTTGGTTTTAGAGACAGGATCTCATTATGTAGATCTGGCTGACCCAGAACTTCTGATGTAGCCTCAGCTGGCCTCAAACTTGTGATCCTCCTGCATCTGCCTCCCAAGTACTGGGATTACAGGCATACGCTACCATGCCTGACCTGTCTTAATAAATAGAAAATTTGAAATAAGACAGGATGTATTTCCCACTGGGCATCTGTAAAGCGCTGGGGCCTGACTGAGCGCCCTGTGCTGCTAGCGTCTCCACGGGCTCATGCTACAGCCTTGTATCTTGAGCTCAGAAACTGAGCAATGCTGCTGACCGGACTCCGGGGTCACAGGAGAGCGGTGTGGCTTCTGTCTGCCAGGAGGCAGATGCATTTCCCCGATTCTGGGTGTATCCCTTCGTTCCGGCACCAAGTAGCTGTAGGATTGGAGCAAATCACTTAACCTCCCCGAGTCTCCCTTTCTGAGTGACAGTAATAGCCTCCTCTCTGCCTGTTGTCAGGATTAAAGGAGCTAGTGTATGCAAAGTTCCCAGGCCAGAGCCCAGAGCTTAGTTGCCAACTGCCATTCCTGGGAAATTCTGCCCAAGGGAAGCTTTGATTACAGGCCCGTTCTCTTTCTCTCCATTCCAGGGTCCTTTTCCAAGACAATTAACAGATCAGAGAGTTCTGCTACCTATCAGCCACCGGTGGCCAACAGACTCCCGATGTTGGCAAAAACACTGTCTCTCGAAGCCGGGCCACTTGGGCAGGCGCCAGCTTGTTGCCTCAGAGCGCCCAGGACAGTCCAGTCGGTGACAGTTATGCAAGACACTCGCTTAAATATTTACCTTGCTCACAGCTACCCCAGTGTGGCAGGGTGAGGAAGGAAACCCGAGAAGCAGGGTGGCTTTGGCACCCTCTGCTCCTAGCCCGGTAGAACACATGTCTTGATGGGACGCATCCTTGCGGGCTACCCAGCCTGTTGCTTTAAAAAACAAAGCCCAACAGTATTGATCTCCACTCGACTCAGGGATGGAATCAGAAGTGTCAGATCCCCTGGTCATGACTGGGAAGTTTGACTAGTTCCCCCGTGAGTCTGGGTACATATCCATATTCCCCGTAACAGGAAAACTAAAGGAGTCCCCAGGAGGGGTCACACAGTTCAGTTCAAATAACCACTACCTGCAAGCTTTTGCTGTGTCGTTAAGGTTGCCATAACAGTGTCTCAGAGAAGGTGAGCAACAATGTCCACACAAGCTAATACCAAGGCCACACAGCTAAAACAAGCAGCCCACGATTCAACTTTGGTTCTAATGGCATGGCGTAAAGAATGTCCCAGGTCCTATCCAAAGGCTCTTACAGAAGATAGGTCCCTACAGGTTCCACAGTAGCCT
>CABHPH010116236.1:0-30923 GCA_902168325.1 Peromyscus nudipes
GGAAGAGCGCACAGAGTCTCAAACACATTTCACAAAAGATTGGAAAACAGAGATGTGATTAGAAGATAAAAGAAAACACTTAGATACTTATTCCAGCACCTGTTACAATAGGCAAAAGTGACACGTCTTTGGTGGCTATCGGTGATCATGCACCATGAAGCAGAATCTTCAAGAGACCTAATGTGAATGAATTGGAGGTGCCCCCAGCAATAGGAAAAACTCTAAAACTAGTTATAGGTGAAAGTGTGTTTTACCTAATGAAGAAAGCATGTTTCATAAAGTCTAAGACATTGGCTATTGTTGTGCAATTGTTACAGTAAAAGGTGATGTGAAATAAATACGTTAGTTGCTGTTTTGGGATTAGATGATTGAGGAGAGGGAGGGATGATGGGAAAGGCGACTTAAGGCCTGTTCAAAGAATCCTCAGTCCTTTCTCAAACATCATCATTTCTAGTTAAAATGTAGCAACATGTTCAGAATTCTTTTAAAACTTTTTAATTTTTAAAAATTGATATAGTATTTGTGTATATTAAAGGATATAGTATAATAGTTATACAATGTAAAAATATATTGACCAGTCAGGGCAATTACCACTTATAGCTCCTCAGTTTCTTATCATGAGTATGCATAGGAGGAGCCTTCAGACTTTTCTAGATACTTTGAAATATTAAGTTGTCATAGTCTGTAGCTACTTTATGGTGCTACACAGTAGAATTAATTTCTTCAGTCTAAGCACATCTTGCCAACTTTTATCTCCCCTCCCCTCTCCTTTTTCCAGTCTTTAGTGATCACTACAGAAATTTAGGCTACTGACAAAGCCTCTCCATCTCACCTCCTACTGTTGTCTTGGGGGACAAGGTCCATCTCTATGCTTCAGTACCTCTAGTTCAGCTTTACAAAAGCAACCTAGTCCCAAGGCTCACCTTTGATTGGTGATTCCCTCAGTACCCTTTCATTACAATATCATCCTCTCCATTTCTGTCCTCTTTCCTTTCCTGCTTAGAATAACGATTTATCTGTCTGTATTTCCCTCATGTCCCCTCCTTTTTGGTGTGTTTGCTGGTTTGTGAAATGGCTATTCTCTTCTTTAACTCACCATGCTTCTCATGTGTATCAGTGCTTGTTGGAAACCTTGCTTGCCTTAGGCCCACAAACAATTTTTCAAAAGATGTATTTATTTAATAAACTTATATATATTGTTTAAAAGATTATATATGTATACACACACATATATAATTTAGTTTTTCTCCTACCTCTATCAGCTTTCCTCCCTCGTCATAGCTTTTTGATTAGTCAATACGTACGGACAGAGAGTATACTACAGGAATTACAGGACAACCAAGAAAACACCCTGGCTACTCAAGATTCCTGTTTTTATAGTCAAGATTCTAGAGATTGCAGTCTGCCCTTGCTCTCTGTACATCTTCATCTCTGCCATACAACCTTTCTGTTGCTTTGTTAAATCTCTAAAATTTGTTAATTGAAGATTAGAGAGGGAATTATGCATTAAGATAAGTGACACATTTTTTATTTATTACTATACTATGTCTTACTATATTGAACACATTTCCCTTCTACCCACACCTGGTTTCTATGGGATTATTTATTTTTATTTGTGAGGCAGGGTCTCACGCAGCACAGGCTGACATTGAATTCTCTATGTAGCTGAAGTTGACCTTGAACTTTTGATCCTACTACCTCCACTTCCCAAGTGCTGGCATTTCAGACACATGACGCTATGCCAAGCTTCTGAGGTGCTGGAGGCTGAAGCCAGGACTTTGCCCATAGTAGGCAAGCTCTGCACTGACTGAACTGCGTGCTGAGCCTCTGGGTGGGGCTATTTTCTTCTAACCTTCTTCCTACACTCTGTTCTTTATTTGTGCACTGTTTTAGAGTTTAAATTTCAGCTGACATATTAGATATTGATGTTGCAAAAGCTCTTTCTCATTTAATTAGCTCTTCTCTGTAGCTAGAGTTTTCCTACCGGGCCCACAGTCAGGACAAATCTCTCTCACCCGCCAGTCCCACAGCCGCTCAGACCCAACCAAGTAAACACAGAGACTTATATTGTTTACAAACTGTATGGCCGTGGCAAGCTTCTTGCTAGCTGTCCTTATATCTTAAATTAATCCATTTCTATAAACCTATACCTTGCCACATGGCTTGTGGCTTACCGGCATCTTCACATGCTGTTTGTCATGGCGGCGGCTGGCAGTGTCTCCTCAGCCTTCCACTTCCCAGAATTCTCTCCTCCTTGTCCCGCCTATACTTCTTCCTGCCTGACCACTGGCCAATCAGTGTTTTATTCATTGACCAATAAGCAACATGTTTGACATACAGACCATCCCACAGCACTTCTCCAAGTAATGTTCTGCATTTCTGTGTTTTCTATGACCACAGACACACAATTATGCCTCATTTATTTCCTGCCTCCAATACTGCCTGCCCTTCTCCCTACTAACACTTTAAACCACTTCAAATAAAGCAGCTCACCTTCCATCTCCATCTTCACCTTCTCCAGCCACGTTTCATTGCTGTCCATTCAGTTTGTTAATCTAGGACTATGAGTGGTAGGTTTAGTGTTTGTAGAGGCTTTCCTGTTCTTTCAATTTGCATGTCCGAATGATACCAACTCTCAATATACCTTCTGTTAAACTCTTCAAAGTAGACTCTTTCTTTGAAGAGGAAGCTGCAGTTAACACTTTCTGTATACACTGACAATATCCTGATACAGGGACCAGGGGACAACTTTGCCATTCCCACGGGTCTGAGGCATTGGGATCATGCTCATGTCAAACAATACACATATGCTCAGGACTTACTCCACTCCTGACACCTTTCCCTAAATAGTCTCTTTGGAAACCCATAAAAATAAGCACTTTCTCCTCTGTGAAGCTGCAGGAGGCTTTATATTCAGCTATGAGTGTATGGGCTTTGATGTCTCCTGTGTGTCAGGTACAAAGCTGCTTTGCCCCCTGATGATTATGTAAGTCATTCTGTTGAGCCTTAAAAAGTCTGATGACAGTATAACTTCATAGAGTTATAAGGTAGGAATACATATGACTTACGATACAAAAGAAAGTGAAATCACATCCTCGGCCCTATGCTGGACCTGTGCTAGACATGAAGCAGTAGTCTCAATCACTGTCACAGTGAGTATTAATGATAGAGGCAACACTAGTAGCAGCAACAAAGCAATGACACATATGTGGAATTAATACTCCCTTCTGTAGCTCTATAGAGCTCCACGTAATCTTTCTAGCCTTTTCACATGTTTTTTTTTTCCATACCAGCCTGTAAACTCCTTCAACACAGTGGTCCCCTTGTTAGGAATTAATCTGAATAAGCCCAACTTCATTACAGAGAATATTAAGTAGCTTATGAAAAGGTATATAACAATTACATGAAATATATAGGCATTAACTTGTAAGGAAAGGAAAATCCAATAGGAAAATAACACTAGGGTGCATTAGTTAATGAATGGGGGCATAACATATAATCCCATACAGTTCCCCTCATGAGCAAGGGGTTTGCCTTTAAGCTTTTTTGTGGTCATGGCAAAGAGGGAAATGAAATGTATAACATGTAAATGGTCAAAATGAGACACTTAATGAGGATAAGAGTAGCGTTTCCTGGAACTGAGACTTTTGAAATACTTCTTTGGGGCATTCATCCCAAGATGACACTGTAGTATACTCACTGTGTGTGTGTGTGTGTTTTAATTATATCACTTGTAAATACTCACATTGTGCGTTTTTTTAAATACTATCACTTGTAAATTTGTTAGACACGTAGAATCTCAGGTCTTACTCAAACCTATTCAAGTCCAATCCACATTTTAGTGATCTTAAGTGATTTGAGATCTGGGGAAACCCATGAAGTTCTACTGTGGAGCACAATATTTTCAACAACTTCCTCAAAATAAATGATGTTTGCATGGTGGGTTCTTCATAAGTTCATGTATTGAACTCTAAATTCCAAATTATCAAGAAAAGTTGTGGTAAATAGGGACATTTCTAGAGAATTTTAACATAGTCCCAAATTGTTTTAACTTCTTTTGTGAAGAAACAAACACCTATTTCTTTTTCTTTCAATGTCTCTGCCTCCCTCCGAGGCAACTGTTGATGTGGAACAGGGAACACAAAGCCAGTTTCCTAATAGGCTTTTCTAGTTTTGCTCTGGATGAAGGTGTCCATGTAGCACAGTGTCTTAGTGTTTCTTGACATATGTGTCCATTGAGCACGGTCTTAGGAACTATTTCAGGACATACATGTCCACAGAGCACAGTATCTTAGGAAGTGTTTCTGGACACACATGTTCACAAAACACAGTGTCTTAGGAAGTGTTTCTGGACCTATGTGTCCATTGAGCACAGTTTTAGGAAGTGTTTCTGAATGTACATGTCCACAGAGTACTGTGACTGTTTCCAGAGAAGGTCTTCAGTCTTTAGTGGAGACCCAGACAGGGCAGAGGTGAACACAGCTCACCATAGGCCATAGCACAAAGTGCAGAGCCTGTGGGAAGACAAGGCTTGGATTTCAAACGCTCTGATTTCTTAGATATCAACACTGTGAGCAGGGAGGGAGAAGGGATGGGGTTGTTAAGCAGAAACTTACTCTGGATGGGAAATGCACTCGTGAGAATTCAATTTTCCACTTGGTGGCTGCTGTGTTGGGACATAATGACAGCAATAGTGACTTGACATTAAATTCCAAAGCTGTTTTTTTTCTTTCCTGTTGCAAGGAAAAGATGCTTGCCATCTGGGATTACACTTGGTTCTGGAAGCTCCCTCACTTGGGAGAGAGATAGGTGCCAGATCTGGGAACCACAGAGCTGAGAGAAGAGTTCTAGTTAAAATGTTTTGTACTCGAATCTCAGTGGAACCCACTTCTGATCAAATGTTGGAATCCACCATAAAGAATCTCCTCTCCACACCACAGATAATCTCACATTTATGTTTGTTGAAGCACCAACCTCACATCTATGTTTGTTGAAGCACCACTTATAACAGTCAAGATATGAAACCAGCCTAAGTGCTTGTTAGATTAATGGTTGAAGAAAATGTGTCATATCATGTAATGAAGTATTGTTTTACCATAAGGATAGAAATGATGCTATTATTTTAGAAAATAGGTATAATTAGAGATTTTCATATTAAGCAAAATAAACTAGACTCAGTGCCTTCTATCACATATTAATCCTAGATCTTATAAACTATCTAGGGGAGACATGAGATTAGATGGAAGTTGTTAGGAGGGAAAAATGGGAGGACCCAAGGGGGTGAAGATGGTCAATATATAGGATGAAACACATGGATTAAAATGTATTTATGCAACCCACCACAATTCAATGGGTAAGCACTAAAAGCATTTCCTAGGACAAGTTTTAGTGCCTATGAGAATGGAGACAAAAGGTGAAGGTCAAAGCAGGGATCAGGCATCAGTAACCCCCTCCCTCCACCCACCTACCCCCAGTCATCCTCTGCTTCCTTACCCTACTCTGCCATTCTTTTTCAGACTCCTCTTCCTGCTTTCTCTTCTAATTCTCTGACTCCCTAAGAAACTTCTGGAAGTCCTTAGAAAGTTCTAGAGAAAAAGTAAAGAGAACTCATAGACAAATTTGCTTATAAGTTAAGAAAGTATGATTAAAATGACAGTACAATAGTTGGAAGAGTTTTATAAGAATGATGTAGTATAGTTTAGCCATAGGAGCTTTTATCCTTTATGTCTCTGTCAATCATAAACTATTATGGTTTGAGTCTTGATCCTTTGCTCCTACCCCTTCACTCTCCAGCATCCTGGCATTTCCAAGCAGAATTCAGGCTTCTGAAAAGTGATGAGGAGAATCTTTTTGTGTGTGTGTGTGTTCTCTAGTGCAAGGTAACTCCACTGAGCATGCTCAGCATTTCATATGTATCAAAATTGACACATTAGTTATTAAGCTATGCATGATAATTAAAGTATAGTTTTAGAACATGGTTGCTGGGACATCATCTTTACATGCTGTCTTTTGCTATCTCCCTCATCAGACATCTGTTTTTAAAGAACAATCTAACAATTTGGAGTTGGTGGTGCTATCCTAGGTAAAAAAAGGTTTAAAACCATAAAGCTAGTTGTTCAGTAAAAATTCTGACTCAATTAAACATTCTGAAGTTGTTTAGTAAGTTTGCTCCATTTCTCTTCTAGTAGTTTTCATTTGCTTATAGAGGGAACAGTCCTGTCAAGGCGGGAGATGAAATGCTCTGACCTGTGGCATCTATTTCTGAGGCTATTGTTATGTTTTTCAGACTCTTAATTTTTGACTTTAATAGTTATTTTTGGTGTGTGTGTGTGTGTGTGTGTGTGTGTGTGTGTGTGTGCAGGAAATCAACCCCTAGGTTGTTAATTTAAAAAATTATTCATTTATTTTTAGGTGTATGAGAGTGCATGTGCATGTAGGAACCCTGTGGAAGCAAGAAGATTTTAGATTCCCTGAGACTGGAGTCACAGATAGATGGCTGTGAGCTGCCATATGGGCCCTGAGGACTGAACCAGGATCCATTAAAAGAGCAGCCAGTTCTCTTCATCACTGAGCCGACTCTCCAGGTCCCTAGGTTGTTTATTTTTATTCAAAATTGAAGATTACATGTTTTAGGTTTTAGAACATCATTGTTCCTATGTTTTAAGACTTTCCTCAGAAAAATAAAATTATATATGATACAGAGAAGATAACATAGAGAGTGCTTAGGAATTTAAGTGGGAAGAAATGCCAACTTTTTTTTTTAACTTAAAGCACAGGCCTTAAAGAGTATTGTTGAAACGCATGCCAATGGGGATGTCTTCCAGTCCTTTGGGTAGTGTACAGCCATTTTTGATGGAATGCTTGTGTGCTACAGAAAAGTCTCAACTTGTCCTAAGCTACACATAGGCTTTAAATCTCTTACTTAAAGCTCTGCTTGTTTTCATTAAGCCTCTTCTTTTCAACTCAGATGATGAATTTGTGTTTAGAAGTGTATAACTTTGGCTTACTGCTATTTTCCCTTCATGCAGATTTCATGCTGGCCAATGTACACTAAAGGGCATTTGGATAATTGCTTGTTTAATCGGGATGCTTGGAGCACTTTGTATGCTGCACAGCTCACCTCTCAGCTCAGGTATTAATAGTGTTTTTTGATGAGTTGATGAGCTGGATATTGATAGCAATGGAAAGAATATGGGAATAAAGTCAGTACCATGCAATTTGGGAGCAGAAGAAAAATATATTCCCTCTCTGCAGGGAAAGGTATCTCATGCATCTACAGAGGAAGGGGTGGTCTGTGCTTTATTGGTTAAGAACATACTCCTGTTCCTTGCTTGTTGACTTAAAGCAGGTGTTGACTTGAGTCTAGGTTTAATTTTTTAGCTACTTGTTCTTATGTGACAGGAATGGAAAAGAATCTTTTTGTATCCTTTGGCTATTTAAACTTGAGATAATGATTTCTTATAATTTCTAGCTTACAAGGAGCCATTTGAAATTGCCTGGCCCATGTTTTAAATGAGCAAGACCCACATATTCCAAAAAGGAGAAAGTGTAGTTTGACTTATTAATTTAGAATGGATGTTACCTTTCTGCCACCCTAGTAAAGAAATAATTCTAACAAGATTCTTGGTTTTATCATTCTGATGTATCACCAAAGGATTTATCACAAATATTTCAGTATTTCTTCCTCAATACATTCTTTAATGTACAAGAATGTTTTGGATGGGCATCGTGGTACAGCACACTTTTAATCCCAGCACCCAGCACCCAAGAGGCCGAGGAAGAAGCAGGCAGATCTCTGTGAGTTCCAGGCCAGCCAGAGCTATGTAGTGAAACCAAATCTTTCTTCAAAAATTTATAACACAATCCTTTTGTTGTTGCTATATTTGATAACTTTGTATATATACAGAAATTATTGCAGTGACCTATAATGTAAATATTTTGTTACTTCTTCATAGATGAGGTATAGAGAGTTTAACTTCCATCAGACCAGTGGTTTTAAAATGCAGAGAAACAATCAACAACTTAACAAATGCTCTCAATTCTGATTGTGCCTGGGCAGAATATTGGTTTGCAAGATCCTAATAGTATTAGCCAAGTCAAGAGTCTTTCACTTGAATAAGTTCTTGCTAGAGAAAAAGAACATCTTGTTAGCTTTTTTCTTTTTCTTTTGAGATGGAATTTCTCTACATAGTCCTGAATGTTCTGGAACTCACTATCTAGCTGAATCTGGCCTTGAACTCATAGAGATCCACCTACCTCTGTGTCATGAGTGCTGGGATTAAAGGTATCAGCTGCTATACCCAGTCTATGAGAGTAGCCTGTTGGTAGTATGCTGCTAATCATTCTGAGGGTGGTAATTTAGAGTAGCACTACAATTAGCTAAACCTTCCGAGTTTATTTTACTGGTCAAAGATTAACCCCTTAGCCCTTCATGAGACTAACCCATTAAAATTAATCCCATTTCATTACTAATAATACTTACACACATTGAGTTTCCTTTCTATGTGGCACAGGATTTGAGACATATCAATAACTACTGAATTCTCATGGAGATATTAGCTATAAGTTTTTCGATGGTAAAAACCAAGTCTCTTATTCACAACCATATGCCTTGAGTTTATAGCATAAAAATAATGATTTTGTCTTAATTAATAGGAAAATTGACACCAACTGGAAGGTTGAGGTAACTTACTTCATGCTGGCCTAGTAAGAGAATAACAAACCCTTCCTTGTGTTAGCTCAAAATCACCTGTGTGGCATTATTTTTATTCTAATTCTGACCCTTTACAAGACAATGAGATGCTTCAGTTCAAGACTGCATCTTATTTTTTTTATTCTTCATGGCCTACTTGAAGCTCTGGATATTATGTAAGTTTGGAGTGAGTGAATGAAGGACTGTCAGACAATGCTTAACTATCCTGGGTCTTAAGTTACTATTTGAAAGCAATGGGTGAGAATCAATTCTTGTTTGAGGTCTAATGTGTGTGTGTGTGTGTGTGTGTGTGTGTGTGTGTGTGTGTGTGTTATTTATACTTGTATCTTTGTTGAGTTTAACCTTGTAGCCTAGGATAGCATGGAACTCACTGTATAGCCAAGGCTTGTTTCTAATTCACGGAAACTGTCTTTCCTCGACCTCTGAGTAAGTGCTGGAATTGTAGCTATGAGGCACAACGTTGGTCTCTAAAGGGTATTAGAAGGGATGGCTATTCTTCTTGGGTAATTTTAGGTGGACCTTTGCATTCTGAATTTCACAAAGGCAAAAGGCAGTCAATATTCTGCTTTGAAATTGTGAGAGCATGGGCTGAAGTGCTTGCTAAGGAGGCCCAGACACAGGGGTGCTTCTTCCTTCTAGCACAGCTGCTTGGTCTACAAGGAATGTGCCAAGCAAACAACAAAATCATAGTTTCAATATTAATGTGTAATTTTTGCCTCATTCTGTTGATCAAAATGATTTCCAGAGTCAGCCACATTCAATGCTAAAAGGCTTTATGCAGGTTACAAATCTTAATAGTCAAGGTGTCTTGGGTACTTTTTCTCTCTCTTTGAGAGACAATCTGGCTTGCAGGCATTTAAAGTACGTTTGTGCATAGCAAGGAGCAATGGGGTATCTTCATGGGAGAAGTAGGCACAAGGCTGCTTCCTGAGGCCACAGTGAGACCCTGGCTCATTGCTACCATGGTGACTTTGGCTTCCAAAGAATATTAGGGTAGGCAAAAGTGTCATCTACAACTGGGATATCAGACTCCCAGGGTCAGAATCAGACAGTTGCTGGAGGAAGGAATTTCAAAGTGGAGAACATCACCCAGGAGAGCTACCTAGGGAGGAAAATGAAAAAGAATGGCAAATGTTTAAGGAGAAAATACTCAATAAACTTAGAAACAAAATTATCTTGGAAGCCAAAACAATAGAGATTTGTCTGACCAAACTAGGCATGAGAAGTAGTTAAGGGATTTGGTTGTTCAAAGGTCATCAGTGAGCCTGAAAAGAGGGGTTTCTTTACCATTTTAGACTATAAAAGATCCTAACAGCTATTCTTAGATTTAGCTTCTGTAAGTGAGCTGGGAAGCTTGCCAAAGTAAAAGTTTCTGATTTGGTAGGCATGGTATGAGGAATAGGCACCATCATGTATAATAAGCATCTCAGAATAGTATGAGGCAAACCACATTTGGGAAATACTAGATCATGAGAAAGATGAGACATGAAGTCACAAAGGTTGTTAGCTCACAGCATGTTTTTAAGTAGCTTCCTTTACAAAACTCAAGCCTTTGAAAGATCAGTTAGGGAAAATGTTTTCAGGGTAAACGTATTTGAGCATATTTGTAGACTAAGGAGAGTTGGATATGGAAGAAATATGAAGTGAGGAAATTGACGCCAAGCTAAGTGCAGATTTTGGGAGCATCTATTTGTCTCTGCTCACCCAAGGCTCACCCCACCCACATTTTCTGCATACTTCATCATTCTCATTACTGGAGCCAATGAGGGAGCATCTTGATGGATTAGTATGGGCCCCATTCTCATGAACAGATGGCATTTGAAACTAATTTCATAGGTGGGGATGACAGTATCAGTGAGGAAAACAAAGAACTATACACTAAAAAGAAAATATTCCTGTGGGTTAGTTTTTATTCTTTACCCCATCCATTGTATATGTGTGGTGTATACATTTAAGTGGGTTTATGCACTCTTAGGTGCAAGAGGCCAGACATTGCTGACGGATAGCTTCCTTCATTGTTCAGTCCCTTATATTTTAAGACAGCATCTCTCGTTCAATCTGGAGCTCACACATTGGTAAGACTAGCTGACCAGTGCGCTTCCAGGATCCTTCTGTCTCTACCTCTCCATGCTTGTGTGCATAGCCATTCCCAGCTTTTTACACAAGTGCTAAGGATCCACACTCATGTTCTCATGCCTGCACAGTAAGGGTTTATTCACTCATCTCCCTAGAGCTAGTCTGTCCTAGTTTCTATTTTTTTTCTTAAAATGCTGACTATTAATCTGTTGATCCTGTCACTTAGGTCGGCTTCACTCCTCTCTGCTAATTCTTCCTTACATCAGGACTGAGCCTACCCTAGAGACAGGAGGCCAAGCGGTGAGATGAGGTGGCCTGGCTTCTTCCCTCCTTTTCTATTTCATGTTACCAGATTGTTCAAGAGCAAAACGTCTGCTTCTCAATCACTCGAGATAGAGGGGGAAAGTTAAAATTTCTGCACTCTTTCCCAGATCTGCTTCAATCAGGAGGTCTGGATGTGGGGTCCAGAAACACTTATGTTAACGGTTCTCTAGTCGACCCTGGTGCTTCGGAAAGTAAAGGAATGAGAAACTGGGCTGCACCCAGGCAGATATTTTTACACTGTTTTCACAGCCTTCCACTTGACGACAGAAGTAAACTGCATATTTAACACAGACGCTTAAATTCTTGTTAATTCCCATATAGGAAAAATTGAAGAGTAATATCACCCTAGCTAGGACTTAAGCACACTATGCATCTTAATAAAAGACATTTGAGACCTCTCTGGATGGTGGGAAGCTGGGATCAGTGCAGAAGCCTTTGGGTTCTATTACTTTGCCTTGGTCTCCTTCTAGAGCCATGGATCCTGCTAATTCTTTACAGTTTAAATGGGGATTCATAGAATGTTCAAGCTGTACCCAGGACCAGTCTTGAAAAAGAATACAGCCTCTCCCTGAAGAGTGAAAGTGAAGAGATTAAAGTGGTGATTATGTAGTAAATATTTTTTTGTAACTTCCTACTAGCCAAGCTACACATTTATGTGCGTCCATGCCCTCTTTCCTTGCTGTCGCTTGTTAATCTGGAAGAAATGAGCCTAACTAAACACCCTCTTTGCCCCATCAGCTCTCCAATCTCATTGTTCACATACTCTGAGTGATTTTGATTTGCTGATCATCTCTATGTCCCAGAATACCAATCTCTTCTTATTGGCTCTTTCCCCACAGATTCAAGCGTGCCCAAGCCTCACATTCCTCTTTAGAGTCCAATTTATCAACCCGCCTTCTCCTTAATGCTACAACAATAAAAACATCATCTATATCCTTGCTTCACTTCCCCATTCTTACCTGGTCTCCCACACCCACCCTAACTTGATTTCAAGGCCAACACATTATCAAAATTGTTTATCCAGCCATGGAACATCTTTTTTAGTTAAATCCAGTATGGATTCTTTTCTATCATTTTTCAGGGACATTTCCTATGTTCTGAAATACTTCTTTCTTGCTAACGTGGCAAATGTGGCCCTTCCCATATGTCACTTTGCTCCTGCCCCGACACTACACTCATTTCAGTCCTTTGTGTGACCCTGGCTCCTTCTCTCACCCAGGCTTTCTGGAATACACTTTCTTCTCCCTAGAACTCTTTTCTCTCTTTACTTTGATGGCTGTAGCTTATCCACTCACCCTGCTAGCCACCTCCATTTCTGTTCTGTTACATTGGTGCTCTCACTCACTACTGCAGAACTACTTACTTGAGACTTTGTCATCCCATTTAATTAGCTGTTTGTTTAAATTACTCACTAGAGTATCTCATTATCTCACACTTTTTTTTTTTTGGTTTTTTGAGATAGGGTTTCTCTGTGTAGTTTTGGTGCTTGTCCTGGACCTTGCTCTGTAGACCAGGCTGGCCTTGAACTCACAGAGGTCTGCCTGCCTCTTTCTCCTGAGTGCTGGGATTAAAGGCATGTACTACCACCGCCCAGCTAGAGTATCAATCTCACAGTGTGCCAGTTGTTTCTGATTGCTTTCCAGAGCCTTGTAGCCTATAATAATGGTAACTGGCCTATGAATCAGGCAGGAGCATAATCTTCATTCGTTGTATAAATGAATGAACACACACACACACACACCTCTGCATGCATTTGCTTGCATGAAAGCTATCTATGGTTCTAGAGATTCTGTAGAAAATTGAATTGAGTAATGATATTTTTTCTCTGTTGTATACTTTTTAATTAGAAAAGAAGGTTCAGAAAAGATTGCAATATAGGCCAGAAAAATTAGGGACACAAACAAAAAAATTTGGGGATACAATATATAATAACACATTTATCTGGGCTGAGCTGTTCACAGGGGAAAAGAGCCTTTATAAACTAAATTTGGCTGGAAATGACCCAAGGTAGAATATGCAGACATCATTTAAAAACCTGAGGTTAATTCTCTCACCATTTGCTGTGTACTTTGGTGGAGTCAGTGGCCTGCTGATAACCTTATCTGCCAATACATCCAGAGTGCTGTTATTTCTTTTCCTTAGTTGATCAGCGCTCTCCAAGAGTCTCAGGTGTAAGTCATCACCATGGACTTTAGGTTTTTCATGTCACAATCATTTCTTTGCACTTCTCAACTATGAGAATTCAATGCAAATGAACTTGAAAAGAAAGTCTGAAGGTGTTTTTCCAAAGAAGCTGCAGAAGGGACTTCTTGAAACAGGCAGCATTGCATGGCAGAAGTCAGAGGTGGCCGAATGAGCTAAGTCCCAGGCCTGGAGTATCTAGAAACGGAAAGAAGAGAAGGCAAGGACGCAAGAAGCCACAGCTACAGTCTCTCTTCTGTGAGCTCTGCTCAGGCCTGCTGTGTATGCATCTCTCTCTCTCTCTCTCTCTCTCTCTCTCTCTCTCTCTCTCTCTCTCTCTCTCTCTGTCTCTGTATGTGTGTGTGTAAGAGAACTGGATCTCATAATATTATATTAAGTATACTGAAAACTTCACAAATCTGAAGTGAGTCTTAATTTTCACAGTGGATATTGTTTGTAGCTTAAATGTTCATGGAAAACTACCGATACACACTGAAAATATATTTGTCATAAGGTGGGGACATCAAGAGAGAATACTGTTGTAGAGTGGAGAAAAATATGCTATTCCAATTGTCTTCTGGCCATCTAACTTATTGGCAATAGTGTTTATACTTGGGGTATTAGAATTACATGTATAACTACATAGATGGGAAAAATAGCTTCCATATTATTCAAATTCTTTTCTTATTCTATTTCCTCCCTCTCTCCTTCTTTTCCCCTCTTTTCTCTCCCTCCCTCCCTCTCTTCCTTGCTTCTTTCCTTCCTTTCTTCCTTCTTCCACCATATAGAGACCACACTCTGTTGGATATGGTGTTCACTGACAGAAACATACCAGTGTGAAGGGAAAAACAATATTTCCTTCATGGAGTTTATATCCTTGTCTCACAAAATAAGCAGTTAATGACTATGGGGTAAGTTAGTCTGGATAGAGAGAGCATGCACAAAGAATATCTGTAAAGTGTTCTACATAGAGGCAATAGTGATGTGAACATCGAGGCAAGAGTGTGATTGGCAAGCTTGAAGATGAGCAGAGGCCAGAAGAGAGATGGAGAGTAGGATAAGTAGTAACGTGAAGAGGGCGATGGTGTGGGGCAGATGACACAGGACTCTGGGTTTTTAGGATTTATTTGAATTGTGGTGGGAAATCATCAGATGGCTCCATATGGCAGATAAAATAGTGTAGAATATTATTTTAAGATGTGTTACATTTGTTTGATGATGCAAGGTTGTATTGCATTTTTATGTTGTATTTGTTTAACTCTGTGAAGCTGTGTTACTTTGCCTGTCTGAAACACCAGATGGTCTAATAAAGAGCTGAACGGCCAATAGCTACATAGGAGAAAGGATAGGTGGGGTTGACAGGCAGAGAGAATGAATAGAAGGAGAAATCAGGGAGAAGGGAAGCAAGACAAAGAAGAAAGAGCAAGAGAACAAGCAGAGGAGGACACCAGGGGCCGGCCAGCCACACAGCCACACAGCCACCCACTGAGTAAGAGTGAAAGTAAGATATAAAGAAGTAAGAAAAAAAAGCCCAGAGGCAAAAGGTAGATGGGGATAATTTAAAGTTAAGAAAAGCTGGCTAAAACAAACTAAGGCCAGGCATTTATAATTAAGAATAAGCCCCCATGTGTGATTTATTTGGGAGCTGGGTGGTGGGCCCCCCAAAGGAGCAAAACCAACCAACTATACCATAGTTTTACTTCAGCCTTGAATATGGATTAGCCCACAGGGAAATGAGACTGGAGTTTAGAGGTCAGGTCAGAGAGCTGCAATCCTGGCAAGAGAGAGTATGTTGAGAGGTGATGTTCGGAGACATGACTGAATTCTGGTTGCGATGTGAAGACAAAGCTGGGAATTAGCTCATGGCTTAGGTACAAGCTATGCAGAAAGGAAGGGAGTCAAAGATTTTTCCCGGGTTGGGTGGCTGCAATTGTTTTTGTTTTCCAGGATAATTAGCAGAAACCTGGTGTCACTGACAGTGATGCAGAGGAGAGCAACACTGGTAGAGTCAGTTTAACTTTTGTGGCTTTAAGATGGAGATGCTTATTGTACATTTCAACTTGAGACCTGTGGTTCAAAAGTTCAGGGAAATATAGGGTTGGAGAAGTAAATATGGGATAGCTGCTGTTAAAAGCTAAGACTGCACAGGAGATTGAGAGGGGAGACGTCAAAGAACTGAGCCTGGCTCCAGCAGTTAGAGAATGGAAAGGTTGCAGTAGCATTGCTTTCTTGGCAATGGGAGCTGAGAAAATATTTCTAGTGATACCCTGACGGCTTAAGGAGAGAAATGTTCTTCCCTTACTCTTTCTTTCTACCTCCTTACTCTTTTCTTTCTTTAGAGACAAGATCTAACTATGTAGCCTAGGATGATCTTGACTTTGTTAAGTAGCTCAGGCTGGCCTCCATCTTGTGATACTCCGATGTTTCCTCCAAAGTGCTAGGATTATAGTTGTGTATCACCACTCAGGCCTGAGAAGATGGCTTAGAAAGGATTAGTGTTAAAATGCTGTGAAGGCAAAAGTTAGACTGAAATCTGGATGCTGTTAGATTCAATAATAATGGTGGTCATCTTGGGGACCTCCATGAACAAGTTTTTAATGGGTGATAAGGCTGAAAGCTTGACTGGAGTGGGTTTAAAAGAGAGATGGTAAAGAGTGCATACACTGAGGATCTCATAGAGTACTTTTTCTGTAGAGCAGCAGCAGAGAGAGGTGCTAGCCACAGCTCCACGAAGGATCAAAAGAGTCTTTGTTTTTAATTGAGCAATAGTACAGAAGGTTTGATTGCTGGTAGGAATGATCCAATAAAACAGGGAAAGAATCATGACGTGACAGAAGGAGGGACAGTTTCAGAAACAAAGGGGGAAACCGGATGAAAAGGGCTTTCAAGTCAATGAATCACTTGGTCTTTGATATGAGCACTAACATCATTTTTGTCTTGCATGTATAGAAAGGATGATGACCCTGGTGATGGCAAAAGGTCAGGAAGCCAATGTAAAACCTCTTTGTCAATGGAAAGTTCTTATGAGCATGGAAGCTTGCACTCATTTGACCAAGTCATTTGTATTGAATGAAATGGCCAGGTCACCCATGTGTGACAGATGTATTGCATATGAAACACAGACGTTTCTGAGGGAAAGCAGCAGGATGCTCCATTCTCATGCATTTATTTGAACATGTAACTTTTTGGTGTGCCTATATAGAGCCCACAAGTGGATGTTGGGCATCTTCCTAAGTCACTCTCCACTTTATATTTATTTGTTTTGAGACAGAATCTCTTAATGAACCTTAATGATTTGGCTAGGCTGG
Organism: Peromyscus nudipes; assembly: GCA_902168325.1. NCBI lineage: Eukaryota > Metazoa > Chordata > Mammalia > Rodentia > Cricetidae > Peromyscus > Peromyscus nudipes. The sequence goes on from CABHPH010116236.1 coordinate 16,603, forward strand.
CTGGTCAATGAATGCCAGCCATCATCCTTTCTCTGTCTCACAGACACTACAATTCCAGATGAACACCACCACTCTTGATTTCCTTACAGGGCTCCTGAGGATCTGAACTCTGGTCCTTAAATTTGCACAACCATCATTTCACTAACTGAGCATCTTCCCAGCTCCCTCGAAGCATAGCTTTACGTGTGTAATTAAACCAGCAGCAAATACTGAAGCAAATTTGCTGACAAGTATGGAATCATTGTGTAAATAATGATGAAAAAGTTGCCATCTTTAAGGATCTTACATTCTATCAAAGGAAGACAGTGGATAGAAAGATGAATAAACATCAAGACATTTTCTGATGCCACATCACACAATGCAAAGAAAGAAAACACAGAGAGATCTGACAGAGACTGTGATCCCACCCTCATGAGATAAGAATTTGTTAGGTATGGGGCCGGTTCCCCAGAAACACAGATTATGACAAGGCTGTGTCACTTTCACAGGAGGGAGAGGAGAGGCCCATTTCTAGGCTGGAGAAATGTGGATCTGAGATTTTCTGCACCTTGTTGTAAAAGAAAGATTCAAATACAGATTTATTCATATCTTTTGCTTATTGCTTTCCTTATACCAGTAAAATATGCATATGACAAATTGACCATGCTTAGCATTCATTTCAAAAATTGTTTCATACACTTGAAACAAAGCACTGACGATAAATACACAGAAATGAACGACTCCTAGATTTCAATAGGATCTAGGAAGATTAGACTAACACTATTAAAATATAAATATGAGAGTTATTAGCTTATAGCACTATAAACTATTGGAGGAGAATGTAAAACTATAATTGATCATTGTTGCTGACGCCACAGTTTTTAGTGTCACGTTTCAAAGACTTCATTTCACGACTGTCAGTTTGTATTTTGTATCTTAAACATTAGTAATTGGGGAAGGAAAGCAATTTGTAAAATGATTTTTAAAGAAATGACACAAAAAGATTTTCCTAAATAGAGAAAAATATTTTAAATTAATATCCTGTACAGTTCTCCTTTGGAAACATGAGAGGATTTGGCGAATATAAATATGCTGTTTGAGGCTGTGGGCTAAGCAACCTTAAAGCTGTGGGTTCCTTGTTAACTAAATGCTAAGGCATTGGGGAAAAAAGTATGATTCCTTTAACCCCCTCTTTCCCATTGTACTTAAACTAGACGACACTGGATCTCAAAGACCATTTTGTCTTTAAAGCTTTTAAAAAATTCAAGTCACTGCTTTTTTTGTGCTCTAATTAGGTACAATAGAGTTTTGAAGTTTATTGTCCAAACTTTCTCACAGCAGTAAAATGAAAGGCAACGTGAACATGAAAAATGTGATGATTCTGAAAAAGAGGTTGTGTAATAACCCAGGCTGTCTCGTCCATGCCAGATTTTCAGATATGAGCTCCAGCTCTCTAAATGCTTTGACAGATGTTAAGATGCAAGGCTCGTGATGACGATGGAGAGAAATGAAGTAATCTCGCGAACACAATGGAACTGAGAGTCAAGCACCCTATGGCTTAGTATATTGACTTTTATTTTGAGGCCTTTCCCATTTGCTAATCTTCTGCATAAACTTTGGGGAAGTCAGATATCACAGGGAGTGTCTAAAACCTCTGTCTGAAATTCTTTGTTCTAAACTGTCAGACAATATAAAAAATCAGCTGTGGTATTTTCAGCACTATCCGATTTCAAATGGCCTTTTATTCAGTTCTTTTATGACCAGTTGCTTGACAGCATATAGATATAGTTACTTCAAGAGACTGTTCCTGTTACTACTGGTGTCGGGGTATTTTTGTGGAATGTGCTGTTATGCGGTAGTCCCCACCTACAGATCTGAAGTGACTTTACTGGTTTTTTATTCCTACAGATTTTAGAGTTTATTTTAATTTTTATAACTGAAACATTTTCTCTGAAACACTCTTTTTGAAGTATATTTTATAGCCAATGTTAGATATAACTATATGTGTGACATATTTTTGGTTGTTTTCATAAGATTTGGCATTTGTTAGATATCAGATGTGTCACATACAAACTTAAAAATCTGGTTTTAAATTGAGTTGAACACTTGAGAATGAATTTTTGTTGTTATAAATAACCCTAAAAGTTTCAAATATAGTTATTCTAAAATAGATTATGTAATGAACAACATATACCATCTAAGGAAACATTAGTTTCATCAGAGTCCATAACCTTTCTTCTTCTCTCTTGGAGCCTACATCCATTTGGTTAATTGAAGACACACAGATACAAACACATTTTAGTTGTTTATTTACATTTACACATTTAAATAGGACATTTTTCTATGAGTATAGGTAAAAGCCTATTTTTACAGTATGGCTACACTATATACTCCATATTTTGAGTGTACTAGTAAAAGATATCCACAAGACAACTTTTTCATTGTATTTGGCTCATTATTTAGTATCAATTACTGTTGGAGAGAGTGGATTAGTGATACAATTGATTAGGAATTGGAGAAAAGTGTAGGATTAAATGCAACCCAAAATTTATGTAAATTATCAAACTTAGAATAAGCAAATATATTAAAGCCAAATGTCTAGACTGGTAACTAGGTAGACAGGGTGACATGGAAGAAGGTTCCAGATGAAAACTGTTGTATGTTTGAAATAAAAACAGTGGGCATGAGGGTCCTATGAAATTCTAAGGGATTATTTTCTTTCCCTGTAAGAAAAGCAGCACCCTGTGTCCAGAATGGTACAAAGAAAAACTAGTTCAGGGTTGAGGCCTAGAGCTGATACATTTCAAGAAGGAACGGGTGGCTGCACTTGTGAGCGGTGACAGATCTCTGTGAAATATAATCCTGATTAAAAATGCATGTGTGAAACCTCTTCGAAGAAAGGCCTGTGTCCACCAGCATTTTTTTTTCAAGCTCCCGCATGTGAGTGGGAAGACTAATGTAGCCTGCCTGGTACTGTTCACCCCATCATTTGCTGACTGTATCACTAGTCTGAAATGATCTCTTTCTATCGCTGTGAGTTAGAGCTGCATAGTTTTGTTTAAGTCATAGATACAAGTGAATTTTTAAAATTCAGACCCTGTCTTCATACACACGCATGCACATGCACAAACACATGCACAAAGCATACACAATCTTTTTATAAATATGTCTAGACCACTCCTAAGCACAAATGACAGAAATTTGTGATTTGGATAGACATCAATGCGTATGATATTTAGGCCTTTTCTACTGCTAAGTCATGTGAGATTTAAAAAAAAAAAAGGCATGTGTATAACCACTCCACAAAGATTAGCAGCTCCATTGCTGCATGTCTTTCACTTCACAGTGCCAAACCTGTAATCAGCTATTGTGCAAGCACAGAGAATGTATATAAACCAACTCCATTCATTTGGGTCCAGGTCTGAAGGGAGTAAAGTCTGAAGGCCTCCAAAATAGAAAGGAGATTAATCTGGCCTGTGAAAAACAAAAAACAACTAATTGCATCATGGGTGTCATGTGTTCTGATTACTACAACTGTCTGGGATTTCCTTCCTCAGATCAAGGCCCAGAACACCTAATCATGACCATGACTGTTGTTGGGACCTAATACTTACCATCTCTCCTTAAAACCTAAGGAAATAAAGAATTGGAAAAGAAATTACTACAGTAATCCAGTGGAGTAAGAATATTAATTTTATTTGTGTGTAATTTACACAAATCTCTCTAGATAGGTGTATAGTTTTGACATACACACACAAGTGCATGCAAACATATATTTAATAAATAAAGATGTAGGAAATGATTAACTGAACTCCTTCTAAGAGTTCCATGCCTTTATAGTCATTTTAGTTTGCTAGATGCTCTTAAATATTTGTTTTCAATGACTGTATTTTTACAAAACCATAATAACACTTCTTTACTAGATCTCTCTCTCCATGTCTCCCACCCTCCACTCTCCTAGCCATCACTGTTAACATTTAATGACTATCTTAAAATACTGTACTTTGCTTGGCATCATTTAGAAAAATTTGACAGCCTTTAGTTTTCCGAAGAATTCCTTGGTGAGAACATTTTGGTGTTACTTTCTCTAAACAAAAGTGAGACTTTGTGGATGGGCACGTGGTGACTATGTGCCGTTCTGGTGGCTTCTGCACTGTCCTGTTTGTTCCTTTCTTCTTTCCTTCTCAGTCTAGGACACTGCTCATCTCTGTGGATCTGCAGTCCTAGTCAGGAAGGAATTACAATTAGCCCAAAGTGCCGCCCGTGTGACATGTTAGAACACAGTTGTTTTTCCTTAATCATGACAGTATTCAAGATTTTAATAACCAATTTTATGAGGTGCAGTAAGAGGAATGCATTTTTTTAAGGCCTTGCAACTATTACAAAAAAATATTGTAAATTTTAAGTTGGCTCTCTCTCTCTCTCTCTCTCTCTTTTGGTTTATTCAGTGAAAATGCATAGACTAAGAGGATCATAGCTGGAGAGGATAAGTAACATTGTTTGCCCTAATCTAAGTCTGAGATTTAAACTTATTTTGTCTTACATTTTGTGAATTTTCCCTATTTTAAGAAAGATGTCTGCGTTTTAAAATAACACCTATTCTTGCCTGTAGTAGGTTCAGTCGTATACAGTGATTTTTTTAAAACGCATGCCTAAAGTGAAATATTTATTATTTATTGCGTTTTTCCTAACAGCATGATTGTTTCTGAGGATGATAGTCTGTGTAGTTTAATCACAACCTATTGAACATGAAAGAGTAGATGGAATTCTACAGCAAAGTACACCGCAGGTACAAGCCAATGAATAACAATTATCGTCACTGAGATCAACACCAACAACAGAAGGTTTCTAAAACCTTTAAGACCCTGAATATTTTCCGTAATCTCCTGGTGCCTTTTAACAAGAGAAACTTTTTTTTTGTTATTATAAAATTGTCAATAGCCTTTCTTTGGATTTCTTTGGGTCCTCCTTAGGGAGAGTATCTGAGTATTTTGTGTTTTCATGATACACACAGCATTCTCGTGTCTTGTTTTCTGGAACATGTGCACACACATAGGAACGTACACAGCAAAGTTGGTCAAAGGAAAGCCGTTAACCACTTTCCTGTAAAACGTGGTCCTCCCTGTCCGAGGCTGCCCCCACACAAGGAAAGTGTGTCTTCATTGTTGACATCATCTTATTAACGGATGCATGGATGCGAGCGACAGAAGTCTAATATAGGCTCATTGCTCTGTATATTTTATTCTGTTTGCAATTAATTCTCTTGCTATATTACATCTATGTTAATATATGTTTTCATACAAATTCTAAGGAGAGCGCTGCTTCTAATTTATTTCCCATCTTGCAGTTAATTTAAGCAGGGGTTTAATTCCAGTGATCTCCTTTCTTAGTAACAAATACACACAGTGAGTGTTCTGAGATTTATGCATGAACCAGAATTCAGAAATAGAGTTTTATTACTCCCTTTCACTTAAAATTAATTACCAATTCTTAACTTAAAAATTCACAATGAGAATTAGTAGTCTCAGATTGCTATTTAGTTCATTCTTGCTATTTTAAAACTTTAAATTACTGATATTAATACCAATATTTTGAACAATCTTTCTAGAATAAATGGCTCTCTAATATTTGCAGTTTAAAATTACTTTGTGTGTGTAAATTCGAATTTCTTTTTGATGTAGGAAAATTGAAAAGTTATTTTGATAAACTATTTTATGACATTAATTATGACCACTATAATTTTATGTACATCACAATTCAGTAGCTCTTAATTACAGTTTCAAAATAAAAATTTAGCTAATAATCATTGACTAGAGTCACTGACAAGAACTGATAAAGAATGCTTTTGAATATCAGATATTTTAAATCACAATTTTCTTCTCCTTGGAAAAAGATTATCTACAGGGCTATGAGAGGGGAATGAGAGTTTGTGGGAAAAAAAGCCCTGTCAAACAATTAAAAATCTGAAAAAAAAACAACAAGCAAATATGTTTAGGAAACAAGAAGCCACAGGGTCAAGTCAAGCCTAGATCAATAGAAACAATAAACTTGAAAATCCTAGGACAGAAAGTAATGGAGAGATTAGAAGAGGCAAGGAAATAGAAAAACCTCCAGGAGCTGGAAAAGGTTTTGTTTTAGTGTTTATAATCTCATATGTGCTTCATTTTGAAGCATAATTTAAAATAAAGTCAGATAATAATAATTCAGTGATAATTTTTATTGGACACTCTTTTGGCTTTGGTATGCAGGCAGAGAATACATAGTCCTTCCCAGCTTTGGCTTTGATACAATCTGTGAAACTCTCTGTTTCTGAGAAAGAGTTTGCAATTTCCTTTTCAAGCCCCCATGCAGTGGTATTTTGCTTATTATACATTACAGTATCTCATATGCCTTCAGAAAGCAGCATGTAAAAGACTGAAGAAACCATTCATGTAAGAATGCAAATGCTGACCCTTGCTTCTGCCTGACCTCACTGTTGTACCTGCCATGCAAAGCAGCTGTGGGCCTTAAAAGGCATTTAGTGGCTGTTGTTAAAACAACAAACTTCCAGTCCCGAGAAATACCTTTCTTAGCATTATCACACAGGTGTAGCAAATGGTAACACGCTCACTGGCCTGGAGCCCTCAGTTAAATCATCAGTTTGTTAACCGCTGTTTGCAAGGTAAACCCTCCCCCTGGAATGAACTTCTTTAAAGCAAAATGAAATAAAATAAAGGTAAGTAAAAGTAAATAGATTTTCCTATTGAAAGTTATTACTTCAGGAATGAAGAAGATAGGTATTGATCGGCACCTTGCTTTGCCATTACCGTCAGGCCCACGTAGGTGGCTAAGACACTTTATTCTAAGCAAACAGCCATTTTCTCTTCTGACATGGGATTCCAGTGAGAATTGAAAAAAGTAAAAGGTTTGTAAAAACATTTTTCTGTCCTTCTTACAGGGACAATTTATGTTGAAGTAATATTTTCTGAGATACTCACATCTGTTATTGATTTATTTCTTCTTTCTTGTGAACAATCTCCCGTTTTATAATGCAGTCACCCTTGTATACTGCTCCTAGGCAGTCATTTAGAAATAATTTTCATTGCAACAATGTCCCGGGGGTTCCAAATATTGAGAGCATATGAATAAAATAATAAGCACGTGTATACCTCTGCAAGCTTTCCTTGGAACAAAGTAATAGTTATGATATTTGTTTTTATCACTAATAAAAGCACCTCATGATGAGCTATTGTCATAATAGTGAGAATGGAATTCTAAACACAGGAAGCCCCCAGAGTTCGTGGTCAAATAACCCTCCAGGATGACCTTGGAAACCCATGGACTGGAAAAAAGAAGAGAATGCATGATGCACATTTTGATAACACAGGTTTATTATTATCAAAGAAAGGTTATCACTGCTTAAGAAATAGAAGCTTTTCCTTTGAGCATCTTTGAGATGTATACTTTGCATTTGGTCACTAGTACATGTATAAGCATCCACTTTCTTGTGTGTCCACCTATGCAGTACACAGTTATTTCCTCCTTCAAAAAAATCAATGCAGCTATGATTTCTCTATAGTTCATTCACTGTTTATGGGTAAGGATTAATGTTTGACATTCCCTCGCCTTCCTGACTTCAACCAATTGCTTTAGAATAATTTTTCTGGTTTACTTTTTTTTATCACATTCTCTGACATTTTAGAGAATAATATTTGACAGCTATGAACATCTGCAAAAGTTATTGTTATCATAACTTGAGTTCAATGGAACTGATGGTCTGCAGCTCATATTGCACTGCAGAGAAGGGATACATTAAACATAAAATTTGCTTGATTGATTTTTCAGTGGAAAAAATTGCTTAGTTGTTTTTATCAAAGGTACACTTTTAAAATAACAACTAAAAAAAAGTCTCCTGAAGGTAGCAAACACATTTGTATTCTACACAAGGAGAAGCCTCAGACTAGTCATTTTTCATTTTGGAATTTTGTGTATTATTGCTAATTTTCTTTTTTATATATGTATATATTTCTCTTAAATGAGTTAAATAAAAATCTTAGGATACATTGTCACAAGTCAGCTTTCTGCATATGAGATTTGTAAGCAATTTCTGATCAAAGTTTCTCATTTTAGTATCCTGATTTCTTATTCAGTGTGCACCCAGGGAAACCAGCATATCTCACTCTCCTTGAGAAAAGCAATAAAGAGAGAAAATGCAGTTAGTCATTTATGTGCACATAACAATAGAAATCTCAAAGATTAAGGGGGATCATTTTGGGGAGCCCCACAATTTTGCAACCAAAAGCACTTAAATAATTACCTTTTTAAACAACTTTTTATTGACTATGCAGAAGGATAAATGGTAATCTTACTTGTTTTAAATGGCAGAAAGCAACCAAATGCCATTAACAGAGTGTTACATTTCTTATTTCACTAAGATTGTTGAAGCTTACCAGAAAGAGATAAAAAATGTATAAATTCAGGAACACTGGCTAGTAATATCCCAAACCATTGTCAGTGGACTCCTACTTTCTCCTGCCAAAATATGTGGAAGCATGCATGGATTGTACTAGATTAGTGAGAGGGGCTTGTTTCCGTGGCATTAGCCAGGTATCTTAGCAACAAGAGCATACCAGATTCTAGCAGTGCTCTGTGGTGGTGCATGTAATATCCTGGACATAATCTGTCTTTTAATTTTCTTTGGATTGTAGTGATATTACAGATACATGTGTTCAGTTATAGATCTTTATTTAATAAGAAGAATGCCTTAACTGAAGATTTGTACTATGCCAGGAGTGGGCAACTCACAATAATGTTGCTGGCGTTTTAGCCCAGGTACTGCCTTGTCTCACATTGCAGATTGACAGGAAAACTTACTCCCTTCATTAAGATGTGCCTCATAGTTCATATCTTTATGCTGTGGAGATGGGGATGCTGCTGGAATTCATAATACCAAGAACGTTATTTAATGTCAGATAGAATGCAAATTGCTCGTACAATTGAAATGTCATCTAAAACATGCCACCGTATGCAACACCACTTTATTATAAGTCACTGAGAGCAATATCTTAAATTTGGAATTGCACTAATCCTTCATCTGCTTTGTTTACCTTTCATCTATAATAGAGATGTCGAATTTCCTCCAAACTGGATTTGCATGTTTTAACTGTTTGCTCACACAGCTGAAGATGTGTGGGAGGACCATATAGGGGTAGTGCCTTTGATTTCCTTGTCTTTTTGTTGTTTGTTTAATGCAAATTAACAGCAAAAGATAGCTCCCAAATATGAGACAAAATGCCATGTCAACTCTTTTGGGGAAATAAGCTAAAGCTTATGGAAGAACATTTGATTATTTAAAGGGCACACTATAATACAAATACGATGTCAGTTTATTGGTAATTGATTTTCTTGGTAATTTAGTTTCATGGGATATTTTCTCAAATTTAATTGAAACAATAAGGATTTTTATAAGATTCATTTTGCTCACAGTGAAATTACATATAAGCTTTTAACACTTTTGTCCTGCTTGTTTGGAGAAACCATCTAGAACAATTGCTTGTCAAAACAAAGCTACCCTGACATTAAAAAACAAAAAACAAAAAACTTGTTTGTACACAAGGGTTCTTAAAATTGGCTTTCAAGTATTCATCTATGATGATGGCTTATCCCTTATAGATCAGTTTTTAATACTGAGGCAGGCCAAGAATACCTTCCTAATCTATATACCATAGGATTTCCATACAGCATTCTTTGTGGAGGGCGAGCTGTGCAAAGGAAATTGGGAGGAAAGGAGAGACCTTGAACCTTTACTCTGCTTCTGTCCCCTCCACTCAGTGTCCCCACTTACATGGACCAACCTCTGAAAAACATCTCAGCTCTCAAGTAACACTAAGTAGTTTCAGATGGGTTGAGTGGAGATGTTGTTCTGTTTGGTTTGAATTTACAAAGTATATTTATTGTTAATATCAACCAGTAGAGTTAAGAACTCCACCACAAGAGATTATTTCTTGGTGAACGTATTGATTCTTTTTTTTTTTTTTTTTAGATAGAGTTTCTCTATGTAGCCCTGGCTGTCCTTGATCTCTCATGTAGACTAAGCTAGCCTCAAACGCATGGATCTCCCTGCCTCTGTCTCCTGAGTTCTGGGATTAAAGGTGTGCACCTCCATGCCCAGATGATGCAAAACTTTTACTAGAATACAAGAATCCCCAAATTTCAATTCTTTTTAGTGTGTTATATATCTTTGTATCATTCAATATAATTTCTTAAAAATTTGTATTTGTGAAGACATGCATGAATCTTAAAGAAAAGGCCTAACATAGTCACTTTAGCATAACAATTATTTTAATTCTACATACTCATTAAGATTTATAAATCTTTACAGAATTCCCTAGAATAGTTCTTAGAATTTGGAATTCTTGTTCCTTTGCCCAGATTCACTGTGGAAGATTCTCTACAGGAAGTCTTTCCTTCTCAAAGGAAGTCTTTCATCTGGTATATTAGAGTCTAGAAACTACAAACTTGAAGCAGCAAACAGCAGCTAATACATAGCTTAATTTTCATAATGAAAGTTAGTTTTAGTAATGTTATATATTATAGAATACAGAAACCCATATTATATTCACATAGTAACCATTGCATTTGATACACACACACACACACACACACACACACACACACACACACACATATGTATATTCTATGTTTTTTTCAAAAATAAACTTGAAACATTGAACTCAGGAACATTTATTTAAAAAAGTTAAAATAAATAATTATTTTCTTATGGGGGCATTTCATCTAGGTCTTTTCAGTGAGAATATTGAATGAAAGCTTCATAATGTCCTTTAAAATATTTATTTATTATTTTTATTTGTGTGTACATACACCACAAGTATGCAGTTCCCCACAGAGGTCCAAAAGCATTGTTTCTCCTGGAACTGGACTTACACATGGTTGTGAAATACCTGATGTAGTTTCTGGGAACCAAACCTAGGTCCTCAGCAAGAGTAGTGAGTGCTCTTAACCTCTGAGCTATCTTGTCACTCCCACAATCTATTTTAAAACCATATGTCAGGGGCTGGCAAGATGGTTCAGTGGTTAAGAGAACTTCCTGTTCTAGCAGAGAATCCAGGTTCCATTCTTTTTTTTTTTTTCTTTTTTTGAGACAGGGTTTCTCTGTGTAGCTTTGCGCCTTTTCTGGAACTCACTCTGTAGCCCAGGCTGGCCTCGAACTCACAGAGATCCGCCTGCCTCTACCTCCTGAGTGCTGGGATTAAAGGCCTGGGCCACCACCGCCTGGCCCAGGTTCCATTCTAAGCACCCACAGCAGGCATCTCACTACTGTGTGTAACTCTATTTCCTCTATTTCCAGGGGAACCAACATGCTCTTCTGGTCTCTGGGGGTACCAGGTTTGCATGTATTACACATATATATGCAGACAAAACAGTCCTAAACCTATGATAAAGATAAACACATCTTAAAAATCATATGACAAATGGCATACCTTAACAGATTGGAATTTTAAGTTTTTTAAAATATGAAAACTCAAAATTATTTTATTATATTTATATTATATATGTGATATATACATACTCACACAGTAAACTGTTCCTTTCCTGATGTAAAGGAAGATATATTAAGTTCAAATGTAGAACTAATGACTTTTATGGGTTTCTCTTCTTGTTAATTTATTAATATTTTCCTTATCTTCTAATACACATTGGTTTTGAAGTTTGAGTTACATCATTGTTGCTTTTTGAATAACAAAAATGAAGATTTGTGACCATTCTTGTATATACCAGGATTTTGTGTCCAGGAGTGTCCTTAAGTTTTATATATACTAAATATGGAAATTAATTCAGCCAGCCATGAAGTACGATGATCTCATAAGCATAAGGAGACAAGAGTGGCATGTAAGAGAAGGTGAAACTCAGAAAGACACAGTCAGAGAGGATTATAGGAATATGAACATGGACTTCCTCGGCTGAGGATATATGACTGATGTGTACTTGAATCAGCAGCAAAAGGAGTTTTAATTGCTGAACACAGTTCCAGAGATAGGAACCCAAGAGCTGGTCTCAGGCTCGGAGGTGCAGGAACAATTATTCTGTGACACCTCTTTGAACACATGATGTCCCACGTTGTAATCAAATTAGAAAAGGTTTCTAACGTGCACCTTATTGGTAAGCATTAGTTGGCCTGATGTATCTAATATATAACTTGAGAATGTATTATAAAATAATCTATGCATTTAAGGGTCTGTGTGTGTGTGTGTGTATGTGTGTGTGTGTGTGTGTGTGTGTGTGTGTGTGTGTGTTATTGAGGACTGAACTTGTGTATGCTTGCATGTACATACTGGGCATGCACCCTACCATTGAGACACATGGAAGAACTTTAAAGTTTTAGTTTGGGCCAAAGTTTCACTAAATTGCTAAAGCTGGTCCTAAGCTCACTCCCTGAACTTGCAATCTTCCTGCCTCAGCCTCCAGAGAACATGAGATAGCAGGTGCATACTACCACCCATGCCCAGACAAAATAATCTTTTAATAATTAAGAAGTTAATACCTAATGATTCCTAAAAGTTGATTTACAACATTTCCCTTTCTGTGGAGATATATTGTTTGTAATCGAAGAAATAAAGCTTGCCTGAAGATCAGAGGACAGAGCCAGCCACAGAGTTAAACATAGAGGTCAGGCAGTGGTGGCACACACCTTTAACTTAGCACTCAGGAGGCAGAGGCAGAGATCTGACTGGATTCCTGTGAATTCAAGGCTACATGAGATTAATCCAGTCTAAAAGAGAAATAGAGCCAGGCAGTGGTGGTACACACCTTTAATCCAAGCACTAAGAAGGTTGAGACAGGAAGTAATATGGTTGGGCAGGGAAAGGAATATAGGGTGGGAGAAGACAGGAACTTGCGCTCTTCCAGGCTGAGGAACTGGTGAGGTAAGAAGTGGTGGCTGTAGCTTGCTCTGCTTCTCTGATCTTTCAGCTTTCACCCTGATATCTGGCTCGGGGTTTTTATTAAGACCAATTAGGATCTGTGCAACACTTTCTACATATGGCAGTTGCACCTCTAACTTCTCGTCCCATGTTCTGCCATTCTCTCAAATTCAGTTTTTTCTAAAATCACAGTTAGTGTTTCCTTGAACACAATGATCATGCTGCCAGTTCCCAGTTCTGTTAGTGACACCATCATTTCCCTTGTTACTTGTGTGCAAAGATTAGTGGACTTTATTGGGTAGAAGACATGTGCTCTGACTCCTAGTCAGATCTGCTTACATGACACTGGAAAGTAGGTCTATATTTTAAAATAGGTCATGGATGAGTTGTGAAACATTTTGTTTAAGACAACATACCAGATTAGTTAACACCCAGTAAAATTTCACACGCTGCTTCCAGCCTAATTAAATGAGAAGATGTGAAAGTAAAGAAAGACGCTTGGTTTTATCAATAAAACTAGCAGAAAGGAAAAGAAAAAAAAAATAGAATATCTATGTGAAAAAAATCAAGACTTGGTGTCTCCCTTGAAGAAGACATGAAGATTTTATTTAAGTTGCTGACTTACACAATGCAGACTATAGGTGTTTACACTTTTGTACATCATAGTGAGTTGAGCTTACGATTTTGAAAATGAGGCAGGCTCATCCTTTTATTATTTCTTTCTATTTGATGCCTCTTCTAGACAGAGCTTATCCCAGAGATGGAATACCATGAGCCTCTATTCACGATGCAACTTGAGATAGGGACTCTTGGCATCCTGCATGCCATGGAAAGTGGCAGCAGCTTAATGAAAAAAATTCTTGAGATTATAATAACATAATTTCCCCTTTTCCCTTTCTCACTCTAAACCCTACCATATACTCCTCTTTGCTCTCCTCCAAATTCATAGCCTCTTTTTCCATTAATTGTTATACCCCCCACCTCTGTGTATGTTCCTAAATAGAACTTGCTTAGTTTGTATAATGTTAGTTGTGTGCACATATTTTCAGGGCTGATCATTTGGTATTGGATACCATTGTGCTTTTCCCTGGGAAGACTATTTTCCCACTCTCAATATTCCTTAGTTGCCTGTACTTCTTTGTTCAGGGTTGAAGCCTCCTGCATTATGCGGCCCCCATCCACATTAGCATGTCTATTGTTACTGTGCTTGTTCAGGCCACATTTAGTCATTCTTGTTGGTGAGACTTTATGGGTGTAGCTTCTGCCATTCCTAGGAGACACAATGTCACAGCAAACTCACTGTTCTGGCTCTTACAGTCCACTCCATCTTCTTAGAGATTTCTGAGCCTTAGGTACATGATTTTCCTCGTGGATATATCAGTTGGGACTGGGCTCCACAACTCTTGTTTTGATTTTTTTTTT